>CAJHQP010002107.1:0-93696 GCA_905132765.1 Moricandia arvensis
AAAACCCTAGTCTAACGAAGTTGATGGTTATACATGTAAGAAAACAAGGTCCTTTATGGTTATCTCACAACCATAAGAGACCATAAGAGACTTGGACAAAGTCGATATAGAGAAAGAAGAAGAATACCACAATTGACTATTGAGAGCCTTAGAGGACTCACAGGATCAAAGTGAATTACAGTTCTCTTCCAAAAGGTACATTTTAATGCCTATTGAATCTGTAATTTTAGTCATAAGCCCAAAAACTCCAAGGAGAAAGCAAAGATTTTAGTTTTTTGTTTGTTTGAGATGAATGATTTTTTTTTGGTTTTCTTGATCCTATTCAGTGATCACATCGCATATAAACACATGGATGTGGGCTGATGTATACGAGCTTCTGTTTGAAAACATCCTTGGAAGTAGATTTTGATATAGTGCTTGATGCTTTTAATGTGCCTGTTGATTCTTTATTTTCTTTCTTCTTTCCCCTTTGTTTGTCTTCACCTTATTCGTTGATCTTTAGCCAAATTCTCATAATCCTGCGGGTGTTGAACCAAACAATGGTGTCGTAGTGCCTTTTGTATAAGTAATTGACATTGAGTTAGTGTTCATCCTGCTTTATTTTTGGTACTTGAGACCGACGACAATAATTGTGATGCCTAGCTAGGTAATAATTGTTTGTCTAAATTTTTATGAATTGGGGTGAAATGAAAAAGCAGACAAGAAGAAGCCTTGTACCATGTGGGTTGTTTTGGCCACTAGAATATATGAATCTTGTTTCTCCTTTTCACTTTATTTATATCTCTGTTTAATTGACAAGTTAGGTATAAAAAGGTTTAAATGATTTTTTACTCTACTTTTGTGTGTTAAATTCAGCTAATCCGTTGAATCATAGTGTTTCTGACCAAACTTTATTTCATGGATTCATTACTCGACTATATTGATGACATCTTATGTGTATTGGAAGATTTCTCTAAGATGTTACAAAAAATAGAAATGTACATGTCTACTGATGGCATATGATATATCTCAATAACATTTGTATATCAAAATTCATATAGATTAATACTAAATTTTCACCATTAGATTTATTTATTTTAAGTTTGCCGATAATAAATGTTATTTAACGTGTACATAGGATAACAGTGTGCCCACTGCCCACCATCATAGCAACTAGCAGGATATAATAGATAGGACAAAGTACTTTGTGTAGTGGCAAGTAGGGGTGGGTACGATTACTTGCTACTCGGCTTGTACTCGCTACTTGATTTGTATTTGGCTCTTAAAGTCGAGTACTCGTTTTGTGTAAGTCGAGTATCAAGTCGTTTATTTCAATTACTTGCAAGTACAAGACAAGTATCAAGTACTAAAACAAAAACCACTACTTGGCGTTGTTGGTTTGTTACTCTTGATTTATTACCTGATTTATTACCTGTTTTAGTTGTGGACAAAAATATCTCTAAATTACAATCAAATTATTTGTTTATACGATAAACAGATTAAAATGATATATTATAAAAATATTTTAAAGTTTTTATTTTATTTTATATACGTCATATATTAATCTTAAAACATATGAAAAGTAAAGAAATATTTTTTATTAAAAAATTGTTTAGCTTAGAATTATAACTTACTAAATTTCTTAAACTCATATGCACGGTTTAAATAGATAAAATATTAAATAACTTATCGATAATTTATAAACTAATTTAGAAATTGCAAATAGTGAAACATGATAAGTACTTGCAAGTATTTGCAAGTATATTAAATTTTAGTAAGTACTTGAAAGTGCAAGTACTTGTTTTTAGTAAACCAAGTACAAGTCTAAAATTTCATTACTCGAACAAGTCAAACCAAGTATCAAGTAAGCCAAAAATGGCAAGTACTTGACTTGTGCCCACCCCTAGTGGCAAGTGGGTAAGATGTAAATGCATATAACGAGAACGTCTATAAAAACAACTCGAGATTGTGCAATGTCTTAATCATGTTACTATAAGATTAGCTAGACTAATGTCAAGTCATTGCATGTAATTAAATCATTAGCCCTTTTGAATTTGATTTCATCTTTGCACATTTTCAAATTTCTTTCCTTACTTTTCTTCTGTAAAGCAAACGGCGGTTAATTTGTAGCCGTCCATAGCTGACCTGTTGAATTAGATAATTTTTTGCCGTCTATTTCATATTTCGTCTCTTTCTAATTGCGTTTTGTCTTGCTAATCTGCATAATTAAAATGATAACTAAGGATGTTTCAATAATGGGTTTTATGTCACTGTCCCATTTTACATTTTGAACATCCTCAGAAAAAAGTTTTAGCATATGTCAATTCTAAGTAACTTTACTAATTCAAATTCAAATCTCTTTTTATCTTATGCTTCTGTTTGATATCACAAGATATTTAAACATAGTACGAAAATTAGCAAACCTGATATTTTATTAATGTAAACACATGTAATGAGTCTATTTATGGCTGGCTTAATTATCACGTCTTAGAACACATAAATATTCGGTCCAAGTATTCTCACGCGTGACTGATTCATAACAGCCTTTTAAAGATCATCTTCATGTATACATGTGTCCTTCTTTACATTATACTACGCAAAATCACTTATATATTATTTAAAAAACACTACGACATCTAAAATATGAAAATTGTCAGCATTGAAATGATTTTTTTTTTAAAATTGCTCAATCTAAATTTATAATATATTTTTATTAAACTAACTATAAAATAATTATTAATATATAAAAACTATTTTTAACAGAACATACACAATTACCTAGTATGACTAAAATATATATGATATTTAATAATTTTGAATAATAAAATTTTGATAAAAACTTAAGTATCTTTTAACATTTAAAAAAAACAATTATATTATTAAATAAATTTAGAACTTACATTACTTCTATATTTAAAATTTAGATTTTTGATATATGTTATATCTTAAAATTTTCACACAGCTATAAATTATTAGACTATTAAAGTCACACTTTGAAAAATTTATGATCAATAATTTAAAAAAAAAATGTTGTTAGAATAATATATAAATAATATTAAAACCATATGAGTACAAAGTCTCGATAATATATATTCGGTAAATTATCAAAATATAACCATAAAATTAATTAATCTAAATCTTAGATTTTAGAGTTGACACGTAAGCTAGGGTTTTGGAATGTGAAATTTAAAATTATAATTAATCTAAAAGTCTTTTGTCTCTTAGTAAAAATATTTATAAAAATATATCTTTAGTGAAGGTAAAAATAAATAATGGTACCAATAATGTAATAAACATGAAAATTTGATATTCAAATTATATATATATATATATATTATTTAATATTTTTAAGTTAAACCATATATCATATAAATGTACATAGATATTTTAGTCTAAAACTTTGTACTAAATTTTTTAAAACAATTATAACTATTTAAAATTTCACATTTAAAATTTTTATTACCAATAGTTTACAATTTTGTTACCACTGGTTTAAATTTTTGTTGACACAAATAATCATAAATTATTTATAAAAAATAATCATTTAATAGATAACCATTTTAAAATAATTTTATATCTATACCGATATCATTGAAATTTAATTATATATTTATATATACTATAAAATATATAAAATTGGTTTTTTGAATTATTTACTGTAAAATAATTATCAATAAATAAAAATAATTATTTTAATTTTTGTTTTCAAGCTAAATTAATTATATATGTAATAGTTTTAAAAATCTCACTTATGCACTATGTATTTTATCATTTTATAATATATAAAAATGTAAAATAAAAAAATTAGATAAAAATAATTTATATACACAATGTACATTCCTTGTTTTACGCAGATCTTATCTTAATCCAATTGTATAAACAAAAAATTTCAATACTTTATAAGTGATATTAATTCTACATTTTTGAAGTACTTTAACCGGCAATGCTTCACTGGTTTCCGACTCAACGCATGTGGTGGTCAGTGGGCATGGCCCACGTATCTCTTTCACCTTTATTTATTGGTTTCTTTAAGCGATCTATACGATAAAGCGAAGCTTAGGATACTTATTACCACCACCCCAAACACGCCCTTATCACACGTCATCACACCACCCAAAACAACACATCTTCCGTTCACAATAGCACACCAAATCAACATAACCTGCGCATCCCTGGCGCAATCTAGAGAGACCCGCGACGTGTCAGACTTGTGACTTGTCCACGTCATCGATAACTTTTTGCCATTTCTAGGGTTTTCTCCAATCTCACTCCAAAAAACACTTTCGTCTTCACCTCCTATCTATTGTTTGTTTTTCTTCTCTCGACTGAGTTTGAAGTTCGTTTAGATTCCGCCTTCACGCCGACGATGGGGTCGGTTTCCGATCCAGGCGAGTTGACCGAGTTAGCTCAGCCGAGTTTCGAGGAGTTTCAGAAGCAGACGTCGTTGATGACTAGCTGCACTCTTCTCTGGAAAGAGCTCTCCGATCACTTCACTACGCTGGAGGAGAACCTGATGAAGAAATCGGAGGCGTTGAAGGAGATGATCCAAACCCTAGATAGTCAGACTCAGACCTCTCTCGAGTCGCTTAAGCGTAGGGAGGCTACAGTCGAGCGTAGCGTCGAGATCGTCGCTGAGAAAGTCGGGGAACGAGCTAGAGCTGCTCTGGAGTCGCTTGAGAAAGCTAGAGATGGAGATGACGGCGGCGGCGAGGTTGACGATGAGGAAGGGCTTCTCTCTGCTTTGAAATCTCTCTGTTTGAAGATGGACGCGAGAGGATTCTGGAGCTTCGTGACGGCGAGGAAGAAGGAGCTTGAGGGGCTCCGGTCTCAGATTCCGGCTGCGTTGGTGGATTGTGTGGATCCGGCGATGTTAGTTCTCGAGGCGATATCTGAGGTCTTTCCGGTGGATAAGAGGGGTTCGGGAGAGAAGATGACTAACGATTTCGGATGGGCTTGTGTGGTGATTCTTGAGAGCTTAGCACCTGTGATTGTGGATCCAGTGATTGGGAAGTCGAGGCTGCTTGTTACACCGAGCGTTAAGGAGAGAGCTAAGGAGATTGCAGAGACGTGGAAGGCGAGCTTGGAGGAGAGGGGAAGGGTGGAGAATGTGAAGACACCTGATGTGCATACGTTTCTGCAACATCTTGTTACGTTTGGGATTGTTAAAAGTGAAGATCTTGGTCTATATAGAAAGCTTGTCGTTGGATCCGCGTGGCGTAAGCAGATGCCAAAGCTTGCTGTTTTAGTTGGTTTGGGTGATCAAATGCCTGGTAAGCCAAACCTTCTATTTTCTCATGATATTATATTGCATAGCTTGTTGCTAGACTTTAGTGACATAGGCAGATTAGAACTGATTATAAGCTGTGTGAAGTTCAAGTCTTTTGTAGATATCTTGAGGTTATGAATGATGTCTTTGAGTTGTTATGCTTGCACCAGATATGATTGAAGAGTTAATCAGCAGGGGACAACAGCTTGATGCAGTTCATTTTACTTATGAAGTTGGCCTTGTGGATAAGTTCCCTCCTGTTCCTTTGCTCAAAGCCTATCTAAGGGACGCAAAGAAGACAGTCCTGGAAGACTCCAGCAATACTGGCCGAGCTTCGGTAATCTACTCATTAACCTTACAGCTTGAACATCTTTTATTCGCAAGCTTAAATTTAATATCTTTGTCATGTTAGCATCTCGTGGCGCGCAAGGAGCAATCAGCTCTTAAGGCAGTCTTGAAATGCATAGAAGAGTACAAACTTGAAGAAGAGTTCCCTCCAGAGAACCTCAAGAAGCGGTTGGAACAGCTAGAGAAGACCAAAACCGAGAAGAGAAAACCAGCAGCTGTACCGGCAAACAAGAGAACCAGAGCCAGCTACAACGGTCCAATGCCACCAGCGAAAGCTGGGCGTATCACAAACGCATACGTCTCTTCCTTCCCGTTCATCAGATCACCGTCTCACTCCCCTCAGTACGCTTCACCAGCAGCTTACCCATCACCACCTACTACTGTCTACAGCAACAGGAGCCCACCTTATCCATACTCCCCTGAGCTTATCCCCGCCTCATACCAAGGCTCACCTGTCGGTTACCCAGCATACAACGGTTATTGCAACGGCCCTGTTCCTGTTCCAGCTCCAGCTCCTCCGGTTTACCACCCGCACTACCCTCAGCAGCACCACCAACACACCCATCATCAGCAAGCTTACTACTGAATTAGACAGTGTGTGATGACAAATCAAGAAGGAAGAATGGTAATAACCAACAACCACTGATACTGTGACAACTACTCTGTATCTGCATCTTTTGTCTGTCTACGTTGTCGTTTTGTCTGTAATATTTTCGAAGCCTAACTCGTTTTAGTAAGTTAGCTATCTTATGTTGTGTGTTAAAAACATCGTCTCTGTTTCTTCTCATAAGCTTTTGTAATGCCCTAATATTCTGTCAACTATCTTATCTTTCTGCTAATTATATATGACAACTTTCTCTTTGTCACAAACCCTCATTATAGTCGGTTTTGATTCAGACAGACATCTAAAGTACGGTTCTTCACATCCAAACCACACCGGTTCTTTTGAAATATCTTCGCTTCGAATCTCTGTGTTGAACAAGTCGTTGTAACTACTCTACAGAGCAGCACGACCGATCAGTTTTATAAGCGGCGTGAGGTAGTCTCTCTCCCAAACTGGCCTTGCACACCACGTGTTCGACGATTTGTCTCTGTGAAACCTTGCTGTACAGTGTTTTTTTTTTACTTCAATGGCTTCGATGATTCTCAGAAGAAGCTTTCTCCGTTCGCCGAATCTCACCTCCCGTTTTCGAATAGCCTCACACTGCTTGTCGTCGAGATTTTCCAGCAACAAAACTGAAAAGGATTCAATCGCTGATGGTATGAATGGTTGTGCTATAGAAACTGTGGATGATGCTGCTTGGGATGTCTCATCATCTATATCCCAAGCCTGGAGAGAGTTTCAAGCAGAGACTGCAAAAAACTCTTCCTTTAAAACACAAGAAGGAGAGACAGTCATGCCTGATCTTGATCATGATGAAATCGACAATATGAGAATCCGTGGTGATCTTTTCTACAAGCTTGATCGAGGGTCAAAAGAGTTTGAGGAATACAACTATGACTTCCACCGCAAGAACCATCACCAGAAAACCAAGAAAGAGCAAAACAACGGTGAAGAAACAAAGATGAAGAAGGAGGCATCAAAGAGTAATCAAGAGGTTCGCGAGGAGTACAAGAAGAGAGATGCGCCAAAAATCAACGCAATCACTGGTGAAGTGGATCATCTTAATGCAGGTACGAAGAAGAGAGAGCGAACGCTTACGTTTAACCAGCTCACGGCTCCTTATCACTACCCGTTTTGCTTAGACATTTACATCTCAAAGGCCTCGGTTCGAGCATGTGTGATTCACAGGGTGACTAGTAAGGTTGTTACTGTGGCTCATTCCATTTCAAAAGACATGAAGTTCGATCTTGGTTCTACTAGGAACGCTGTGGCTTGTGCTGCGGTTGGGACAGTCCTTGCGCAGAGAAGTTTGGAAGATGACATACATGACGTTGTGTATACTCCAAGGAAAGGAGATAAAGTGGAAGGTAAGCTTCAGGTTGTGCTTCAAGCTATCATTGATAATGGTGTTAATGTTAAAGTGAAGCTTAAGCAGAGGAAAGTCAAGAAGAAGACTAGTCATCTAACAATACCCTATACCTAAAATCTTTACTATTATTTCTGATCTTCTTTATGCTACTTTTTCAAGAGAGAAGCATGTTTTGTTGTTTGTTGTTCCAAAAGTGATAAAAAAATGGCATCGTATACCGTGTGTTTTTATGTAATAATGTATTTTTGTCCTTATACTCAATCGACAAAACCTACAAAAATTACTTTGGCGATTTTGGATCTGTGAAGCTTGCACGACAGGAGGAAGAAGAGAGGGAGACTACCAAACACTCCTCTCTATTGTACAGTGTCATGTATTGCATACTGTGTTTTCGTATCCTATAAGCGATTTTCCACACCAGTGATGTGCCAAACTTGTTTACATGACTAGCAAGGTTAATCAACACTACAATCAAATCCATCAATATCATGAACCGATTGGCAGAATCTCACTCAAGAAGAGGGAACAAAAAGATGGTAAGACGTCGTCTCCAAGAGGAGGAGGAGGAGATCATTAGGGTTCCTGCTTTTGACAATTTAGACCTTATTGCTAAATTTAATCGAACCCTAATTGGGAGGATGTTCCACTCAGACAGCAGAAGTGTGGAGGCGCTACTAAAACACATGCCCAAACGTTGAATCTGGGATGTTGAGGATCAGGTTTGTGGAAAAGTTTTAGGGAATAAAAAGTTTTTTTTTTTGATTTTGACAAGGAAGAGGATCTGGAGAAAGAATTGTAAAAGCGCCCATGTCACTTCAACAAGTGGAGCTTTTCACTGGAAAGATGGACCCCGACAATCAAGGAAGACTTCCCAAACTCAATACCTCTTTGGGTTAACGTAGTGGGTGTCCCGATACACTACAAGAAGTGGGAGACTTTTGCGAGCGTGGGGAAGGCATTGGGAGTGTTAGATAAGGCTGATGTGGATGGAAGCCGAGTGAGAGTTTTTGTCAATGGAGATAAACCCCTCAAATTTGAATGAAAAATTGGCTTCGATAATGGGGACGTGGTAAAAGTGACAATACAATATGAAGATCTCTACAGACATTGCTTCTCATGTAAAAGAATTTCACATGAAGGAGGAACATGCCCAAATCTAAATGATGATTAAAGGGAGAAGAACCGCTTGTCAAGAATTGCGCAACATGAGAGGGAGGATCGTGCAATGAGGAAAGCTTTCTCTCAACCCCAACACGAAAATATGGGATTGTATACGAAGCTACATAGCTCCAGAAACAAATAGAAAGAGTTTCAAAGAAGAGAGTAACCGGGAAAGAGAGCAAAGCTTAGGCACAACTATACCAAATGGAATGGAGACCTTGACACTCAACCGAAGCCAAGATATTAGCCTAGTTCACGAGAAAGAGAAGGAAAAGGCACAACAAGAACAAAGGGATAAAGAGGACATAAAACTAGATAAGATCATTAATCAATATGCAGAGATGGCGGACGTGGATATGACTGAGGAAATGATCAATGGTTATGACCTCCTGGATGAAAACCTCGAGACTGAGCACCCCACTAGGGAAGAGGATATGGAAGATGAAAATTGAGGCTGAGCCCCAAATCAACAAACCTTCGTCTCTTACGAAGAAGACAACCAAAAAGAGACTCAGACAGTAGCAACCAAAGTTATAAATATAGGCGATCCAAAGCTACTACCTGTAAAGCGGGCCTTAGCCCAAAATACAATAGTGGAAAACAGGAGGGGTGCTCGTAGTTCGGATTTAAAGGAGCTGCAGCATCAAGGAAGTTAGCAAACTGTGGAAGACTCTCTCCCAAAAAAAATGCTGAAGCCCTCGCGAGATCAAGTGATACCGTCTCGGAAAGTCCCTCGACATGAGGTGTATCCTTCTGCTGGCAAAAGCAAGAAAACAGTGTCGACCACAGGTTCGGTGGTGTTCCAAAAACCATCCAGTTCTCAGATATAAAGTTCTCAGATATAAATGCAATAGCTTGGAATTGTCAGGGGACTGGCACGTACCTGACTAAGCAACACTTACGAGAGTTTCACAGCTGTTTTCATCTTCGTTTTCTCTTTCTTTTTGAAACAAAAAACAGTTTTAATTTTCTGCAAGACTTTAAATTTGAGTTTGGTAATGATAAATAATTTACCGTGGAGCCAATTGGTCTAAGCGGTGGTCTTTCTGTTTTTTATATGGATGATGCTGATGTGAAGATTGAATTATCGAAGCAAGAATTGCTGCGAAGATTGAAGGACATAAATTGTTTATTACCTTTGTGTACGGTGATCTAGTAGTTGAATACCGCGAACAAGTATGAGAACGGCTAATGAGAATCAGTTTACAAAGATCAGGAGTGTGGCTTATGCTAGGAGATTTCAATGAGATTACCAGTAACCTCGAGAAAAAAAGGAGGAAAGAAACGCCCAGAATCCTCTTTTCTCCCTTTCAAGAACATGATCTCAATATGTGAAATGATAGAGTTCCCACATTCTAGTAACTTATTTTCCTAGGCAGGAAGAAGGAGATCTGGCAGAGTTCAATGCCGTTTAGACCAAGCGCTTGGCAATGAGGATTGGCACCAAGAGGTTTCCCACGCAAATGTGGAGTATCTTCTTAGATGGGGGTCCGACCATCGTCCCGTTTTTGTAAGGATCAAATTGAAAGAATCTGTAGGTCGAAAAGGTTTCAAATTCGATAAGAGATGGTTTGGGATGGGGTCAAGAAACACTCATGGATTCTTAAGGCCTCCAAGAAAAAATCGGCCGGTGTAGGAAAGCCATCTCACGATGGAAAAATAGAAACCCATCAAATAATCAGAAGTTGATCGAGGAGCACTGGAAATAGATAAAGCTCAAAATGATGATAATGTATCATCGGAAGAAGAGCTCGAGCTCAAATGGAAGCTTTGTGAAGCATATAGAGAAGAAGAACTATTCTGGAAACAAAAAAAACTCAAACAATATGGCTTAGGGATGGGGACATGAATACAAAGTTCTTCCATGCCAAAACAAAGCAACAGAGAGCTTGCAATCGTATAACGAATCTGAAGGATTCTCTAGGCAATTGGGTGGAGTCGGATGAAGGTATAGAGGCGCTGGCCTCAGACTATTTCGAAAACCTGTTTGCTGCCTCAATACCAAGAGATCGTGAAGAAGCTTTCATGTTTACTACCGCAAAAGTTACACAAGAGATGAACACGATGCTCACAAGAGAGCCATCAGAGGAAGAGATAAAAGCAGCAGTATTCGCGATCCATCCAGAGAAAGCGCATGGACCTGACGGAATGACAAGTCTCTTCTATCAACGCTTCTGGAAACTCGTTGGATCAGATATTTTACAAACGGTGAAAGTTTTCTTTACCTCAGGGGAGCTGTACGAACGGATAAACCAGAAAAATATCTGCCTAATACATAAGACATAAAGACCTACATCCATGACAGAGTTCCGGCCAATTAGCTTATGCAATGTTAGTTATAAAATCATATCGAAAGTTCTCTCCTCAAGACTCAAACATGTGCTTCCAAAGCTAATTTCAGAAACACAATCGGCCTTTGTGTCTGGTAGACTCATTTCGGATAATATCTTAATCGTACAAGAGATATTTCACGCCCTCCGGACGAACCCAAGTTTCCAAAGTAAATATGTGGTAATAAAAATAGATATGAGTAAAGCGTACTATCGTGTGGAGTGGAGCTTCTTGGAGAATATGACGGAAAAATGGGCTTCGATGGGAGATGGATATGTCTAATCATGAAATGTGTGTCGACAGTTTCGTATCAAGTCCTCCTCAATGGAGAGGCCAAAGGCAAGATTATCCCAACTCGAGGGCTGCGACAGGGTGACCCGTTGTTACCCTTTTTATTTGTTCTTTGTATGGATGTGCTTATCTCGCAACTCAAACAAGCAGAAAGAGAAAAGAAGATCTCCGGACTTAAGATAGCAAGAACAAGACCTCCAATCTCGCATCTCCTCTTCCCAGACGACAACTTATTCTTATGTAAGGCAGACCAAGAGTGCACCGAACTGATGCGTATCATAGACATCTACAGCAATGCCTCAGGACAACAACTGAATAAGTCAAAATCTTCAGTTCAGTTTGATTCTAAGGTAGTAGCGTCCTCAATATCTGACCTTAAAAGGTCGCTTAACATAAATGAAGAAGGTGATATGGGTATGTATCTCAGTCTACCAGAAACGATTTGTGGTTCTAAGAAACACGTGTTTAGATTTGTCCAAGAAAGACTAAATGATCGTACGAACTCATGGTCGACAAAGCTTCTATCAAAAAGGGGAAATGAAATACAGATCAAGGCGGTCGCACAGGCAGTATTGTCCCATGTTATGTCATTTTATCTTCTGCCACAAGAAATAACAAAAAATCTCACGAGCGCAGTCGCACGTTTCTGGTGGAGTACAAAAATAAAAAATAGGGGTCTTCATTGGGTAGCTTGGGATAAGATTTGTCTACCAACAAATGAAGGAGGTTTGAGTTTCGCGATTTCAATGAGTTTAATCTTGCTCTCTTAGCAAAACAGATGTGGCGACTGCTTAAGTATCCTAACTCACTTCTACATACACTACAGACACACGAACCCGATGAAAGTGGAGCGAGCAATAACACATTGTATGGCTAGCGGAGAATCACAGCATCGAAACAAGTGTTACAACGAGGTCTCCGAAAGAGGATAGGAAACGGACATGACACAATGATTTGGGAGGAACCTTGGGTCCAAACAAATCCAGCGAGACCTCCTAACAGTATCGGGACTTTACGGGATCACGATCTACCGGTACACCACCTGATTAACATTGAGAGACATGCATGGAACTCGGCCCGGCTGGAGCAGATGGTCGCAGCAGATGATATACCCCATATCACATCGATTCGGGTAAGCAGAACCGACTGACATGATTGCTAGAGCTGGGATCTCACGAAGTCGGGCCTTTACACGGTGAAGTCAGGCTACTCTGTTGCACATGACATCCGAACCGCTGAACAAATGAACTTGGTATAAGAGCACAGTACGATAGGCCTAAGAAAAAGAGATCTGGAAGATCAAAGCCCCGCGAGAACTCAACTGCTTCCTATGGCAAGCTACGACAGGTTACTTAGCTACTACGAAACAATTAAAAGATCGGCATTGTGCCAGAGATAGCATGTGTATGCGTTGTGGGGCTGAGACAGAATCAATAAATCATACCCTATTTGAATGTCCCCCAACACTCCAAGTTTGGGCTCTCTCTCTTATTCCGACCTCTCCGGGGAGATTCACGTGTACATCATTATATGCAAACATTGACTTCCTTATCCTACGTGCAAAGGAATTAGGGACGAGCGATGAAGTGATGGCTTCATTCCCTTACTTTGGTATATCTGGAAAGCGAGAAACGAGAAAATTTTCAACAACAAAGACATAACACCACTGGATACACTTCAACTATCGGTAAAGGAAGCGGAGAGCTGGACCTTAGCTCTGAGAGTAATGGAAACAGAAGAAATTGTGCAGGAGCAACCACAACAGATGGCCTCTACGTCGCAAACGCCGGTGCCAAAGCAATGGAGCTGCCAAACGGATGTGTCGTGGACAAGTAGCAGTGAGCGTTCTGGTCTGGGCTTTGTATTGTTGAACCCCAACGTTGTTTGGGGCGCAAGGAATGACCAACGGTACTTCAGCTCTTCATGCTGAAGAAGAGTGCCTGATATGGGCAATGCAGGAGGTGCTCAAGATAGGAAACAAAGAGGTGTGCTTTGACTTGGACTGCAAGCAACTCATCAAGCTAATAAACAAGGACGAAGATTGGCCATCAATGGCAGCTGAACTTGATAAAATTAAAGCTATCTCAACATCAAATCTGAAAATCTCCGTTACGTATATCCCAAGATCTTTGAATGTCCACGCTGACGGCCTTGCCAAAGGCGGAAGATCACGAGTACTCAACTCCCAATATGTCAACTGCTCTGCACCTTGCTGGCTAGCTACTTACATTGGCCAAATCAGTGAGACTTAGTTTCGGTATAAATGTTTTATCGATGTCAAAAAAAAAGAACAAAGAAATTTACATTAATAATTATCAACTGCAAAAGTAACTCGGGCCCTTTCATATTCACATATCCTATGAAGGTTACTTTTATTTGGTAAATTTGTAGAAGGTAAATAGTTTTATTGTCAAATTTGAACGACTGTGTGACCGCCGGCTGCATTATGGGAGTAATTTTGTAGAGGAGAAGACCGTTTGCAAAAGCTTTGGCGGTGACAGACGAGGACGCATCTCAGATTCCAAAATCTACAGAGTTGACGACAACGTAACAGGCACGGCGGCGAAGTGACCGAACTCTTGCCGATTCGACTTCACATCAGTGTTCTACGGAAGATACTTTCAACTATTGTAAAATGTAAATCAATGTTGTCAGCTTTTTATCTCTGAATCTAAAGTAGTTTTCTCTTCTATTTGTGTTACCGTAGAAACTATTTGAATAGCTTTGATAAATCCGATAATTTTTTTTTGTTTGTTGCATGTGCTATTTGTAAATGCATTAAACCGAAATATTAAGTCTTTCAGTTTGGAGGATTGTCCTTATTCCTAGTCTACTTTCAAGTAGTCTTTGTTACTCGAGTAAAATGGTATGATGGTATAGATTTGTGAAATCTGCATGTTTGTCAATGGGTCCTCATATTTCTTCTGATATAGTATAATACTTCACAATTACATAGCTCTTCACAAGCGATAATAGAATACACTCTGTGTTTGTGTAGATAATGCTTTCTTCTTCTGTCTTGCTTGTATGACTCTTGGTAGATATGAATTTAAACAGAATTGACTCACGAGTCACTATATAAATAGACTTACACATTTGTATGCCGTAAAACAGAATAAACACATCTATCTATAACAATAAAGTAGATTTTTTTCACTTTTCATTTGTTTATTTTTCTGGGCCGTCTCATCAATGTTGGCCCTTTTAAAATTTGTCATCATGAGGCCACTATATTTGTACACTGGGCCTTATATATTTTGAGGCTAAATTTATCAGTTTTTTACTAGAGTCGACAATAAGCTCTGCAATTCTTCCTGAAGTAATCCTTCAAATCGTAGAAGGTAGAACTGATGATCTTCTGGGGCGGTTCGTGTCCTCGATGAACATCGTATCTTCCACGTCTACCCGGTAACGCTTCTGATCGAGTTCAGTTTGAAACCGTAACTGCTGTTAATTATTGCAATTAATTGTAGCTCCCCATTACATCTTCTTCAATTCATTCTCAACGTATACTAAATGTTGTATATAGACCCACGGAGGGTTGTTTCCGATAAATTGTCATTCCCTTCTTTTTTTGTAGCTTACGCACCGTTCTAACAATGACTAATCCGCAGCTTCTTTTCACTGAGTTGAAGGGAGGGCGGTGTCGTCAGACTGTTGTCACAAGGGTTTTTCCGTTTTTTGGGAGGCACATAATGTCAAGAAGAGAGTGATGTTAGGAGTTTTCAAGGCTCCTAAGACAAATGTTGTAGTATAAAATATTGTCGAACCAGTTCTGAGAGATATAAAAGCACCGAGAATGCAAGTACTCACTTAATCTAAGTGCAATCGAATAATGGGTGGTTTAAACTATAACTAAGAATAAGAAAAACGATAAATGAAATAACTTCTTCGATAAAGAGAAAGGAGAACTCATGGGTATAGGGATTAGACCTTGGGTGATCAAGTTTCGAACTAAGGATGGCAAATGATCAATCAAACTTTCAACCTTGAGCCTAGACACAATTCTAAACAAGCTCTATGTCTAGATGAATGTTCATTTGCTAACATATCTGAAACATCAAATGTCTTTGGTTGAATAATATGAAAGCAATCATTACTAACAAGTCTATTAGCTATCTTAGCACCTTTAACAACAAATGTCTTTGGCAAAGTATACTAAAAGCTTAGGAGAGTTGACTCAGGCATTTCATCGAACACCTTGTGAGGTGGGAAATGCCTAAAGCTCAACCTTTGAGAGGCCAACTCAAAGGATGCATTAAGAATACTCTACTAGCAAGGAGTAAGAGAAATCTACACTAAACATCCTAGTTCTAGCCTAATCACCCTTAATCTCCCTATCCCATGAATTCAAAGGTGGATTACTCACTAATCTTCATGATTCCTCTCAAAACCATATTGGATTCAAGCTTAATCATGTTAAGATAAGTAGATAATGCAAAGAGATAAACAAGATCACAAGAACAATGAAGAATGATTCATAGAAATCAACTTTTCCAAGAGGTTTTTGTGTTTTTTCCCAGAACCAAAAATCCTCTGCCTCATAGGCTACAAGTTCTACTTAAACTTAGGTTTAGCAAGTGTAAAACAATGAAAAGAAATGACCAAAAGGTCCCTGAAATGTCTTAAGATTCGTCCCAGCAAAGCCGCGCAGCGACCTGTGCAGATCGCTCCGGTAAAGTCGCTCCAGGGTGGTTTTCGAGCGACCAATCGCTCCCAGGCCGAGCTACCTGTCCATATCGCTCCGGTGAGGTCGCTCTGGCTGGGAGCGACCTTGGTAGGTCGCTCTGAGAGGTCGCTCTGTCTGGGAGCGACCTTGGTAGGTCGCTCTGCTGAGGTCGCTCCAGGATGCTCGAACAGGGTGGATATGCCTCTAGTAAATTGGTCATAACTCCTTCATTACATCTTCAAATGATTTGAAACTACTTCTATTAGAAAGCTAACTCAATTTACTATGTCTCCACAAAATCTTAGCAGCATAAGCTTTCTTTAAGTGCTCCATCCATGCTCATATTTCACCCCTTTTGGATCACAATGCTCCCAAACATCTCAAATCACTCCATGGCACACTCCAACACCTGATAAAGACTCATGTATGCAAAATGCAACCTAAAATGACTAAATCCTAGTCTATATGATCAAAATGCACATGGATGAATGGGTGAAACAATGAAAATATGCAAGACATCAACTCCCCCAAACTTGTTCTTTACTTGTCCTCAAGTGAACTTTCTTGAACTTATAGGAAGAGAGATTTGAAGGTGGGAGATCATAGCCAAAAGAAACACATCTAGAACTCAACTTAACATCCTAAAGAGACATAGCAAATAGCATGAGCACACTCTCTTATTATACTCTAGTTTCTCTAGGCCTATCAACACACTCTTATGCCTGTAAGCAAGGTGCAAAACTCTTCAATTTACAAGCTCTTTAAACCAGCTCTCACATTAGTTCACACACACAAGGTGAATTCTCACAAATGGGCACATGATCTCAATCATTTGGCTAGGCAAGCGAATGGTCTAATGAGAATGAAAAGGAGAGCTCAAATGCATCATCATTTTTTTAGTGGCTATCACTCAAGAACAAGGAGCTTGATCATTATGCATAATTTATCTAAGACTAGAGGCAACTCATGCGTACATAGTCTTATTCTCATCATTCTACCCTTTTCCTAAGTGATCACAAGTTCTAACCCTTCTTCTTCATCCCATGGTCCCAAATAACCTTTGCTCACATCACTAACCAATGAACATGTTTCTTTTTTTTTTTTCACAACCAACTAGGGACTCTTAACACTCTTTTTATTCCTTAGCTCTAACTTTTCCTCTTTACTCATCTCCTCCCCCAAACTTATTTCTTTGTTTTTCTTTTTTTTATAGGGGAGAGTTTCTTTTAACACAATCTAGAGCTTCTTTTCATTTCTTTTGGTCCCTAATGGCTTTCTTCTGTCCCCAAAATATCAACTTAAGAGCACGTACCCACTCACCATCCTAGATGCTAGCTCAAAACAGGTTCCTATGCTATCAAGAGATGAGAACAATCCTATGTCGCCTCCAATACTCTCAAGATTTTGCACATGACAAGCTATCGAAAGAGGCCTCACTCATGCAAATTAAATGCTTGGTCTCAAAAGAATGGATTGGGTTCAAGGGGGTGGAGTACCATTTGGGCTAACAAAAGAGTGGTAAAATAGAATAAGATAGCCCAAATGTGTATGAGATACATGATCAAGTATGCAAGTGCCCATATGCAAGAGATATTAAGTTCAAATTTCAGATTGGAGCTGGTTTCAAGAACAATGTCAATATCAAGCAAGCAAACATGTTTCAAGAAGAGTTTTCAAGGCACGAAGCGTGCAAGGTTTTGTAAAAGATGCTCAAGCTACTTGATATGTCTAACTAGGGTGTCACTTTGAGCTCTTGACAAGTGTTCTTTACAAGGTGTTTTAAAGTCATTGCTCCCAATACAAGTGAATGCAAGCTATATGCTCTAGACTCTCCTAGAAATGCAAGTGATGAAACCTACATGATTGTTTTTTTTTATTGTTTCAAAATTTTCATTTTTTTGTTTTTTCTATGCATATGTGTATGTACAATGCAATGCATGAGACTCATGACAAGAGAACAAAACAAAACACAATGTGAGACAGTAGACTCTCCCCCAAACTTACTTCACACAGTCCCTTGTGTGAGAGTAAACTTGGAAGAGAGCTGAAGAGAGAGATAAAAGATGAATGAACTAAATATTTACAAAGGTAAGGGTGCACTTACTTGGAGTTAGTGAGAAGGAGGGTCCTTCCCACCTTCAAGAGTGATGGTGGTTCTTGCACTGGAGAATGGCTTAGACCTTCCCTTGCACTTGATCCTGTACTCAATGGCTCCATCCTTGAGCTTCATTGGGTGGAGAGTGAGGGTGTGTGGCATCTTGTCAAGAGGTGGAGGTTGATATTCTTTCACTATCTTCTTCTTGTCATGAGCAGCATTTGTTTCTCCACTCACCCCCTCCTTTTTAGCACTTTCCAAGTGCTCTACACACAACTCTTGTGAAGACTTGCCAGCAAGATATTTTTTCTCAGTTACAACCACTTCAGCTTTGGTCTTCTCAATGCATGTGTCTTCACAAGTGATTGTTCCACAATACTCAACATCCATTGGAGACTGGATTGGGTAAGAGACAGCCTTGTTCACATTGAGTAGTGTGATCTTCTTGTTTGGGAAGTCAATACATGCTCCCACTGTTGTGAGGATTGGAGTGCCAAGGATCAAAGGAACTCTCTTCTCAGTTGCCATCTTGAGGACTGTGAGGTCTATAGGGATTGTGCATTCTCCAATCTTCAAAGGGAAGTCTTTGATGAGGCCAATGGGGGTTGTAGAAGATGAATCCCCAAACATGAGAGAATATATGTTTGGCTCCATGCTTTCAATACCAAGACTTTTCACCATTTCCATTGAGATCACATTGACATTGGCACCACTATCCACAAGAGCATCATTCATGGTGATTTTACTAAGGGAGCAAGACAGTGTGAACTTCCCTTGTGACTTTAGCTTATGGAGAGACTTTGGAGGGACTTGTCGATCAATCAATGATGTAGAGATGTTTAGAAGCTCTGTTACTTCTTCTTTGTGATCTAGAATGTCCTTGATGAGCATCATTTGAACATAGGCCTCTTGCATTGTATTAAGCTCTGGAAGTTTAACTCCAACATCACTCAAGTCTTTCCTGAACTTGGAGATCACCTTCTTTTGAGCTTTAGTGATGACCCTCTTTGGAAATGGGAGCTTGTCAAAAGGAGATATCTCAGCTCTGACTCCAACTGGCTGCACAACCTTTTCCTCAACCCTCTCTACAACCTGAGCGCCAGCCTTGGCTACAATCTGTCTCTCATCCTGCACAAGTTCAGATTCATAGAAGAGTCTTTCAATCTCATCTACCTCTTTCTTATGATCATTCAGTTCAGTCTCAGAGGTAGCAGAAGAGATGACAACATTGCAATGGTCTTTCCCTGGGCGCTTAGAGGTGGAAGTTATTGAAGAAAACTGGTTCTCCAAAGCCTGAAATTTGTTGTTGAGGTCATTGTAACTTTCATCAATCTTGGAGTGAAGGTTCTTCAGCTCATAACCAACATGTTTTTCAGTTCTAGTCTGAGACTCCAAAATCTGTTTCAGTAGAGCATCAATGCTGGTTTCCGGAGGAGTAGATGTAGAAGTGTTAGCTTGTTGTTGAGAAGGTTGGTTTCCCTTGTTGGTGAATCCAGGAGGTGGGTTTTGCTGAGGCTGATAGCTGCCTTGCTGGTTGTTCCTCTGCTGGTATCCTCCTTGTGGGTAGTTGTTGTAGTGAAAATTGGGTTCCTTCTTGTACCAACTACCATTGTTGTTAATGAAACACAACTCTTCCTGGCCCTCTATTCCACCAACCTCACTGTTCACAGCGTGTGGTTCTTGGTTTGAAGTGTTACCAACAAAGTTCAGCTGCTCTTGAGTAGCCTTTTCTGCAATGAGTATGTCAATCTTATCTTGGAGGGCCTTTAACTCCTTCCTTGTCTGCTTCTCATCACCTCTTCTACTTCTGTCGTAGTCTCCACTGTTGACTGCGTCACTCTTCACCATGTTGTCTACCAGCTCCTCTGCATGTTCCTCAGATCTTCCCAAGAAAAACCCATTGCTAGCAGTATCCAATCTTGCTCTGTATTTAGGAAGAGCACCCCTATAGAATGTACTCAGCAAGCTCTCCTTAGGGAATCCATGGTGTGGGCATTGAGCTTGGTAGCTTTTGAATCTCTCCCAGGCTTTACTGAATCCTTCCAAGTTCTTCTGTTGGAAACTGGAGATTTCATTTCTCAGCTTAGCAGTTCTTGAGGTAGAGAAGAATTTCTCCAAGAATGCTCTCTTGCAGTCATCCCAAGTGGTGATGGAGTAACTAGGTAGAGACTTCTCCCACTGACGTGCCTTGTCCCCCAAAGAGAAAGGGAATAGCTTGAGCTTGAAGGCATCCTCAGACACACCATTGATTTTTGACAACCCACAATAGCTGTCAAACTTGTCCAAGTGATCAAATGGGTCTTCTACAGGCAAGACATGATACTTGTTGTTCTCGATCACGTTGAGAAGTCCTGGTTTGACCTCAAAGTTGTTGGCTTCCACAGCTGGTGCTCGGATTCCCAACCTATTGCCATGAAGGTTCGGGCGGTCATAGGTACCAATGGGGCGAGCTGGGCGCGGTGGGTGAACAGGTGGGTTGTTAACTCCTTGCGGTGGATCAGCCATGTCAGTATCTAACCTCTGTTGTTGAGCTTGTTGCTCTGCTTGTTTTCTCTGTCTTACTATCTCTCTTTCAAACGCCTGGATATCTGGAACTCTTGGAACAAGATTTGTTGTGCCTTTGCTCCTCAAGTTCATACACCTGAAATCCAAAGAGAGATGAAGATGAAGAATCAGTAACAAAATAAAAGAAAAATGACTTAGTCTCAAGCAAGTGACTAAATCTCAATGTTTAAATCTACTCAGAATTTGGCAACGGCGCCAATTTGATGTTAGAAGTTTTCAAGGCTCCTAAGACAAATGTTGTAGTATAAAAGATTGTCGAACCAGTTCTGAGAGATATAAAAGCACCGAGAATGCAAGTACTCACTTAATCTAAGTGCAATCGAATAATGGGTGGTTTAAACTATAACTAAGAATAAGAAAAACGATAAATGAAATAACTTCTTCGATAAAGAGAAAGGAGAACTCATGGGTATAGGGATTAGACCTTGGGTGATCAAGTTTCGAACTAAGGATGGCAAATGATCAATCAAACTTTCAACCTTGAGCCTAGACACAATTCTAAACAAGCTCTATGTCTAGATGAATGTTCATTTGCTAACATATCTGAAACATCAAATGTCTTTGGTTGAATAATATGAAAGCAATCATTACTAACAAGTCTATTAGCTATCTTAGCACCTTTAACAACAAATGTCTTTGGCAAAGTATACTAAAAGCTTAGGAGAGTTGACTCAGGCATTTCATCGAATACCTTGTGAGGTGGGAAATGCCTAAAGCTCAACCTTTGAGAGGCCAACTCAAAGGATGCATTAAGAATACTCTACTAGCAAGGAGTAAGAGAAATCTACACTAAACATCCTAGTTCTAGCCTAATCACCCTTAATCTCCCTATCCCATGAATTCAAAGGTGGATTACTCACTAATATTCATGATTCCTCTCAAAACCATATTGGATTCAAGCTTAATCATGTTAAGATAAGTAGATAATGCAAAGAGATAAACAAGATCACAAGAACAATGAAGAATGATTCATAGAAATCAACTTTTCCAAGAGGTTTTTGTGTTTTTTCCCAGAACCAAAAATCCTCTGCCTCATAGGCTACAAGTTCTACTTAAACTTAGGTTTAGCAAGTGTAAAACAATGAAAAGAAATGACCAAAAGGTCCCTGAAATGTCTTAAGATTCGTCCCAGCAAAGCCGCGCAGCGACCTGTGCAGATCGCTCCGGTAAAGTCGCTCCAGGGTGGTTTTCGAGCGACCAATCGCTCCCAGACCGAGCTACCTGTCCATATCGCTCCGGTGAGGTCGCTCTGGCTGGGAGCGACCTTGGTAGGTCGCTCTGAGAGGTCGCTCTGTCTGGGAGCGACCTTGGTAGGTCGCTCTGCTGAGGTCGCTCCAGGATGCTCGAACAGGGTGGATATGCCTCTAGTAAATTGGTCATAACACCTTCATTACATCTTCAAATGATTTGAAACTACTTCCATTAGAAAGCTAACTCAATTTACTATGTCTCCACAAAAGCTTAGCAACAGAAGCTTTCTTTAAGTGCTCCATCCATGCTCATATTTAACCCCTTTTGGATCACAATGCTCCCAAACATCTCAAATCACTCCATGGCACACTCCAACACCTGATAAAGACTCATGTATGCAAAATGCAACCTAAAATGACTAAATCCTAGTCTATATGATCAAAATTCACATGGATGAATGGGTGAAACAATGAAAATATGCAAGACATCAGAGAGATAAGCCAATGGGTGTCGATATGGTTTTGGTTGAGGAGAAGGAAGCAATTTCCAGATTTTTTTTCTTTTAATTTGTTGGATCAAATGCTGAGATGGACCAAATGGACACCAAAAAATCTAGAATAGGACACTTCTGTTTTTATTTTTTTAAAGAATTAATAATAAATCGAAATTAAACTTAAAATACTATAAAACCTAAAACTTCAATATATTTACAAACCCAACCAGCCAACCCACCCATTTACTAGTAACCCAACCCGACCCGCTTTCTCAATCCTAAATCCCTATTTTTTTAGGGGTCTTCGACATAACCAACAAACACAAGCTTTTTAGATCCCTAATCTCTCAAAAGACAATCTCTTATCTCCCCTTACTCCTTAATCAAACTTTACAACAATCATCTTGAATCTTATCTATTTCTCTGTTTTGTGTCTCATTGAAAAAGTATGGCTCCAAAGACTCGCCTCGCCGGAAAAACAAAGAAGGAAGGTGCGCCGGAAAAGAAGAACGAGTCGGTGATGAAGAAGAAGAAAGGTAAGGCAGAGAAGAAGAAAGTTGCAGAGGAAAAGAAGAAGGACTCTGCCTTAAAGAAAAAACAAGTGGCTGTGAAAAAGAGAAGAGAAGCCATGAAAAAAGAGATGCAGCCAAGAAAAAGACTGATACCGCAAAGAAGAAGAGGAAGCGAGATAGTGGTGTCGACTTTGGGTCCTCGTCGAATCTAATCAAACGGTGTCAGATCGCATCTCCACCAGCCGATCCCGATCATTCCCCGGCACTATCACCAGAATCTCTTTCTCAGGATGATAGGGAGGGTACGCCAACTCCATCACTTTCGATTGAGCCACAAAAATCACATACTCAAACACCTAGTGAGGCGGAGAATCCTAACAACAGAGAGTCACGCTCACCCGAGGATGCTGTCAACAATGACTCCCAAAGAACGGTAAACAAATCAATTTAAAATGGTTTTGGAAATTTTATGATAAGATTGAACTAACAAATAAGAACGTGAGCAGATTGGATCTAACAACAGAGATTCAAACGCACCTGAGGCTGCCACTGAATCTGCTGCCATTGACAATAACACTCCAAGAACTGTAAATAAGTCAATTTCAAATGGTTTTAGGAATATTTATCATAAGGCTAAACTAACAAATAAGTGGTAATTATATAAAAGTGTAACTAGTATAACTAAAAGAATGAAACTAGTTCAACTGGTAATAAAATGTTGTAATACAGAATCAGTTTAACTAGTACAACTACGCTTATTATAAGTAATATAACTGGTACAAATATCAAAAGTATAACTAGTTTAACTCATACAACTGAGTATTGTATAACTAGTACTACTAAAAGAGTGAAAAAGGTGCAACTGGTAATATTATGTTATAAACAGATTAGGATAACTAGTACAACTGCGCTTTTTATAAATAATATAACTGGTACAAATATCAAAAGTATAACTAGTTTAACTCATACAACTGAGTATTGTATAACTAGTACTACTAAAAGAGTGAAAAATGTGCAACTGGTAATAATATGTTATAAACAGATTTAGGATAACTAGTATAACTGACCACGTTTTTTATAAGTAATATAATTGGTACAACTATCAAAAGTATAACTAGTGTAACTAATAAAACTGAATATTGTATAACTAGTACACTAAAAGAGTGAAAAGGTGCAACTGATAATAATATGATGTAAACAGATTTAGAATAACTAGTATAACTAGTACGACCACGATTTTTATAAGTAATATAACTGGTACAACTATCAAAAGTATAACTAGTGTAACTAATAAAACTGAGTATTGTTTAAGTAAATGATTTTATTGATGTATAATTTGTCTAACTTGGTTATTCAATGTATTTTATTTTTGTTCTCAGGTTGAGGGGGATGATACTGCTGTAGAAGCTGACAGACCTGTTGGCTTTTTCTTCAAGCCGAGTGACTATGAGAAGGGTTGCAAGCTCTCCTCAAGGTGCCACCAACACGATTTTCTGAAGACGATCAAATATTTTGATGAGTCAGAGAAGAATTGGTTTAAAAATCACCCTCAGTTCAAGCATTTATTCCACATGGAATGTTCTGAAAAAAGAAAGGTGATGGGATTGTGGATGTTGCTACTTCGGACTTTGCATACGGAAAAGGATCGAAAAGTTTTGTTTGGGGTAAACGGTGTACCAATTAGATACTCCATCAGAGAACATACCCTCATGTCTGGTTTATACTGCCATGCCTACCCAGAAAACTATCTGAGCATAGGAAAAATGAATTTTGCGACAAAGCATTTTAAAAAGAAAGAGAAGAAGATTGCGGAGAAGAAAAGGGGGAAGGACACAGGTTTGAGAGTGACAGAAGTGGATGTCAAAGAGAAGCTTCTGAAGATGGAGTATGATGGTAGTAACGAGCGTCTGAAAATGACAGTTCTTTACTTTTTGGCCAGAGTTATAAGAGGAAGGTCAAAAGGAGGATACTTCATTGAGCCTTTCATTCTCCAAGCAGTGGATGATCTGGATTTTTGCGAAATGTTTCCATGGGGCCGTTACACTTTTGATGATTGCATGAAGGAGATTTTCCACCTGAGAGATCATTTCCGTGATGGGATCCCAGACATGGCCCAGTGGGTATATGAGTTGTATTTTTCATAAGCACATTTGTTATAGTATAACTAATATGATTTTGTGAAATAATGTGCAGATTTTGGCATTTGAGTGTATCCATGTACTTAGGGAAAAATTCAGAGATCATGTTCCAGACTGTTTTGATGGTTGTCCAAGAATGTGCAAATGGAAGTTCAAGAAGACCGAGACAACAAGATTTCCATTGGACGAGATTTATCGGACTCTAGGAAAGACAACGGTAAAAGTTTTTTTTTAAGTGTTGTTTATGTTATTGTATTCAAGTTCATAGTTAATTAAATGTGTTATATGGTCATATTTCAGGTCATTACCAGTATTTTGAAACCATAGGGATATGAAGTAGACCTTTTGTATGAAATCATGGATGAAGGGACTTGGGAAGACGTCCAGCTGATAGATGATATGGATAAAGCAGACGCAACCGTTGATAATTGGAACAAGATCCTTTCAGAACCGGGGGGTAAAATTTTCTGGCTGGATCTATTCGAGATGGATGTGAGAACCCGACCTACCACACAACAGGAACGCGAGGCAGGGGGCGTGGTAGAGGGCGATAGAGGGGACGAGACAGGGGGCATGGCAAGGGGCGAGGCAGGTCGTGAGAGTGTAACCGAATTGGAGTTGAGGTTGAACAAGAGAATGGACGATGGGTTTGCATTGAGAGACGAAACAATTCGTCTTCTGACATCAAGAGTAAAAGAGTTGGAACAAGACAAGATTCAACGAGAAAGTTGGTCATTCCAGTTTGGTGAACCTGGAACCGGTTATGCTTCAGGAGGCAATGAAGAGGTAATTGATTTTGAAATTAGTTTTTGTGTATTAGGTGATGCTGGAAAATTCAGCTAATGCATGAAGTAAATGTTTGTGTGTATTAGGTGATGCAGACAAAGATCCAGCTAATGCAGATTTAAACAGTCTTTTTCCTACCGAGAGAGGATTTGATGCAGATAAAGACATTGCAGGTGCATTTTGCTCGGTGATATAAATTTTGTGTTGTGTGTTGGTTTTGTTGTAAATTTTTTTCGTTGTTGTAGAGGCTGAGAAGGAGGCCGAGACAGAGGCTGCCAAGGATAGTGAGATAGCTGAGAAGGAGAGCGAGAGGAAGCTGATAAGGATGATGAGATAGGGGAGAAAGAAGGGGAAACAGAGGCTGATAAAGATGGTGAGGAAGGTGAGAAGGAGGCCGAGACATAGGCTGCCAAGGATAGTGAGATAGCTGAGAAGGAGAGCGAGAGAGAAGCTGATAGGGATGATGAGATAGGGGAGAAAGAAGGGGAAACAGAGGCTGATAAGGATGGTGAGGAAGGTGAGAGGCAAGCCGAGACAGAGGCTGCTAAGGATGGTGAGATAGGTGAGAAGGAGGCCGAGACAGAGGCTGCTAAGGATGGTGAGGAAGGTGAGAAGCAGTCCGATACAGAGGCTGGTAAGGAAGGTGAAAAGGAAGGTAAATATATGTTGTAGATGTAATCTCCTGTAGACATAATTTAATTCATTTTTTTTTCTTGTAGATGATGATGCGGAGGAGACACCATCTACACTTGACGGGATGACAAAAGCTATGGAGAAACTCGAGAAAGAAGAAGCTGAGAAAGTTTCTGCTGAGTTGGCTGCTGCTGGAAACGCAACTACTGTGGAGGAGACGAGGCCGAAGAGGTCACATAAACCTTCTCGTCCGCTCAGGTCTCCATATCAGGCAAACTGATAGCTATTTGGAATAGCTTAAACTTATGTTTCTATTAAAACTTGTGACCTATGTTTATTTTGGAGTTGGAACTTATGACTTATGTTTGTTAAAACTTATTACTTATGCTTGTTAAAGCCTATGTATGTGTGTGTTTTAAAACTGATTTGGTAGTTGAATTATGTTATTTACGCCAAACAGATTGCATTTACAGGGAAAAATTGGAACAATTAGTAAAACAACATCAATTACACCAAAAAATATAAAACTAGTACAACTAGAAACACTAGTAGAACTTGTGTTCAAATTCATTTTCTCAAACACATTTAAAACGTGATGCACCACATTAAACACAATACAAAATGAAAACGAAAAAAATTATGCATAGTTGTACTAGTTTTTTAGTTATATCGGTTTGTACATAGTTGTACTTTGGCCGTGAAATCAAAAATACTAGTTGTACCACATAAAAGTTAAACTTACCTCAGTTGTATCGAATCATTTGCTGGAATGCTCTTAATGAGAGAAAAATAATCTCATGTACTCTTATTTAATCTATCATACTCTTCATTATTTATATACTCTTAATACTTGTAGTGAATGTCCAAATTACCCTTTCTTCTCCAACCTACTTTTTTCTCTTTTTCCACAGAAACCGACGACGACGACGAAGCTTCCTCTTTTTCAATTGAAATCCAATATCCCCATTGTTGAACCTCAACCTCAAAATCAGGTAAGTTTAGTTGAGTATTATCACATTGTAGTTTAAATCGAAGTAATTAGAAGTTTTATCCACCATTAATGTTGTCTTTTTAAAGTAGACGAATTCGGGGTGACTAGAAAAACGTAGGCTGACTAGTAGAACTTGATATGGGAAAAGGTGGAACTAGTGAAACTTTGTATAACTATAATAGCAGAACTTGTTGAACTAGTGAAACTTTGTATAACTATAATAGTAGAACTTGGGAAACTTTGTTTATGTTTTACCCTAATATTGTAAAACCTTGTATAACTATAATTGGTTAAACTGTAGAACTTGGTGTAACTAATCGGTAAAACTGTGAAAGTTGGTATAACTTACTAGGTAAAACTGTAAAACTTAGTATAACTTGTTATATAAAACAGAATAACTTGGTATAACTAAATGTTGTCATTTATCTTTTTGCAGGAGACATATGGGTAGCTCTTATACCAACATACATTTTGATTATGAAGGATATTATTCAAAAAGTGGAGATGATTATGAATGGATTCCAAAAGAAGGTCGCTTGTATGCTATATCGTTCAAAACATCATCTATGGATGAGATCACTTATGCGGCGTTAGAGGATAAAATAAACAGGAAGGTTTCCGTGGATGCATGTACGACTAGGCTGAGTTTGAGCTATATTCCGTTGGTAGTGAAACCTCAGAGGCAATCATATATATTAGATGATGAAGATGTCTTTGTTTATCTAACGTCATTGGATAAAGATCATAGAAGAAGTATTTTGCATGTAGAGGCTATTAGAGAATTGGAAATAGTTCCCATAAACGAACAACAATCAAGAGTTGAGAATGCAAGTTCAATTGGTAAGAATTACAGTGAGTTTCTTTCAACTGGGAGGGACGAACTTGGTGGTAGTCATGGTGTAGACACACTACATAACACCTTGGAAGAAGCAGAAAAACATCTCGAGGTAACTGAGTCAGTGGAAAAAAATGCAAATGAAGATCCTGAGGATGTGGTTATTGGTTTGGATAACATGGATAACGTGGAAAACATTGTGGATGATACTGCTATTTGTGAATATGTTGAGCTTCCACTTGTTTCAGAAGAAAGTCGACGTCTGATAGAATGGGAAGATGGGATGGGTATTGAGATCGGTCAAGAGTTTGCGAGTAAAGAATCTGTGATAGATTTAATTGATAGAGCATCACAACAGAATTGTTTTGGAGTTACTCTTTTGAACTCTGATAAGAGTCGTTATGTGGTGAGATGCCGAGGAGCGGCAGAAGGTTGTAAATGGTATGTGAGAGCTGCTAAGGTTCAAAATTCTGATATGTTCTCGATAAGAACATACATAAAGATGCATACTTGCTCCCGAACAACTTCTAGTACCGGTACAAAAAGGAAAGGGACACCACGATTAATTGCATCTATTCTACATGATGATTATCCTGGTGAATTCGAGACTCCAACTCCAAAAACTCTTATTGGTTTGGTTCAGAGAAAAATTGGTGTGGAAGTGTCATACTCGACAGCATGGAGGGGAAAAAATAAAGCAGTTCATGATATGCGCGGTACACCGGAAGAAGGCTTCAAGAATTTGTATTCTTATTTGTATATGTTAGAGAGTGTGAATCCGGGTACGAAAACAAGTGTGTTGTTGGATGAAGCAAAAAGGTTCAAGTACCTATTTGTTGCTTTGGGAGCTTCCATTGAAGGGTTTCAATACATGAGGAAAGTAATCACTGTGGATGCGACATTTCTCAAAGTTGTGCAAGACGGGGTGCTAATTTTTGCTACAGCTCAAGACCCGAACCGTCACCATTATCCTATTGCTTTTGGTGTCGTTGATGGGGAAAAAAATGAAAGTTGGACGTGGTTTTTCACAATGTTGAAAACCGTTATACCGGATTGTCCTGAGATGGTGTTTGTTTCTGATAGAAATGTAAGTCTGATCAAAGCTGTGGCTGAAGTGTATCCAAAGTCTCAACATGGGTATTGCATCTTTCATCTGTCCAACAATGTCAAACTAAGTGTTACACAGAACAGAGACGAAGTTGCAAAACAATTCAGGGAAATTGCACAGATATATGCAGAGTCTGAGTTCTTACAACAATATGCTGACTTTAGGAACAGGTATCCAACTTGTGCTAGGTATCTTGATAAAAGTGTGGAAGTTGAAAAATGGGCGAAATGCTATTTTCCCGGTGCAAGATACAACATAGACACATCTAACTGTGTGGAGTCTTTAAATGCGCTTTTTTTGAAGGCACGGAAGTACCCTTTACTACCTATGATTGATACTATCATCGCAAAGATGGCTGAGTGGTTCAACATACATAGGAAAGATGCTGTTGCCGGATCAGAAAGTCAGAAATTGGTTCCATTCGTGGAAAATGTATTACATGATAGATGTCTAGAAGGTGTAAAATTAACAGTAACTGTGTTGAACGCTTTTGAGCTTGAGTACGGTGTGATTGGAACTGACGGGAAGACGTACTTGGTGGACTTGCGTAATAAAAGGTGCAGTTGCAGGTATTTTGATATAGATAGATACCCATGCGTTCATGCAATTGGTGCTGCCATTAAGTGCTTCAAGGAGGATTCACATGAGATGAAAGACATATATGATTTGTGCTCGCCTTATTATTTGGTTGAGATCTGGGCCTTGGCGTATTCGAGAACAATATATCCAGTTCCGCATATATCCGAATGGATTATTCCAGAACATATCAAAGAGATGTATGCTTTGCCTCCATATTTTGACAAAGAGAAAAGAAAGGGTAGAGCTCAAGAAAAAAGGTTTCCTTCCGTAGGAGAACGTCGGAGGAAGAATAAATTAGTGCCCAATCGAAATTTGGAGAAGTGGTTCAGATGCTCAGAAGGAACACAAAATTTGTAACTCGTTTGTGTTAAGAATTGTATCTTGTATGAAACTTGTGTACGTTAAACTTGGGAAAACAAGGTGAAACTTGTTTATTTACTTGTTTACAATTATTCATTCTATGATTTTTAAAATTATATATTTAAGTAAAATAAATAGTTTTTATATGACTATTTGTGATATAAAAAATTAGTTGTCGTTTACTAATGTATTTAAAATCTCAATTTAAAAAAAATTATTTTGTCCATTATGAAAGAACTACCTCATACTTGAAAAACTACCTTATACTTATGTCTTTTATCATCTTATTCACCCCATCATATTACAAATCTTACAAAAGTGATGATATCACACATATTATTACGTGAATAGATGAGAAATGCTTCAAGATGTTCAAAACTCTCTAGTACAACCATAAAATATATCTTTTAAGTATAGTAAACCAAGGAAAATGGCAAAAATCGAAAAGTGAAACTTTGATGATTTTAGTGAAACTACAAACTTTGGCAAAGTTTTACCCTCAAAATTGTTTGGCGCCAATTTTCCCGCCGAATTTCAGTGAAATTCCTACCCTACCCCGCCTAAACTATCCTAAATAAAAAAACACAAATATTTGCTATAAACACTCAAAATTTAGGGTTTCCTCATTTCTACCAAGTTTACTTCAACTTTTCCCTTTTCCCCCTTTTCTCTCTCTCTCCCGAAAATGAGCCAAGCTACTTCAGCTTCTTCCAACTCGACTGGCCGACGGGAAAGATTCAGATCTCCAGGCATACCTGATAAGTGTTGGTGTGGTGAAGGTGTCACGCAGAAGATCTCTAAATCGGATCCTAATCCTTACCGTCGGTACTACCGATGTGTGTACGCTGCTGAAAGGAAGGTAAACATATTTTGATTCCTCATGTTCATATTTATAATCAAATATTTATCATTCCCCATTGTTTACTTGTGTAGCTAATGAACGACAATCATGTCTTCAAATGGGTGGATGAAGCTTTCACAGATGAGATTAAACAATTGGATTATCAGGTTGGTGTACTAGAAGAAGAAGTTCTTCTTCTCAAGACTACTATGACCACTCAAGGAACAAATAATGGGAAGAAGATTATGATATTTCTATGTTTTCTTATCTCAATTATAATTGTAATTTTAGGTATTTGGATGTACAACTAAGGATTATGATGTTTCACCTTATCAATGTAATGAAATGGAGTTATGAATGTTCCATCTAATGAACTGTTTTGTATTTTACAAACGGAAAAGACAAACTTTGACAAACTTTGGCGAAGTTTGTCAAACGAAAAATACAAACTTTGACAAACTTTGGCGAAGTTTTACAAATGGAAAAGACAAACTTTGACAAACTTTGGCGAAGTTTTACAAATGGAAAAGACAAACTTTGACAAAAGAAAAGAGACTTTCATAAAGTTTCTCTTTTAACCCAACTTAATAACACAAATACATAATCATGACACCATAAGCATACCGAGTTTAACAAGTTTTAACATCCCAAATAACATAAACATACCGAATAACATAAACATACCGAGTTTAACAAAAGAAAAGAGACTTTCATAAAGTTTCCCTTTTAACCCAAACTTAAAAACAAAGTTCAGCCTTCTCTCTTTGCCCTGGTTACAATTGGGCTCCTGACCTGTTCCTGAGCTTTCCTTTTCTTTGTCTTTTTCCTGGAGATCATCTTCACAATGGGTGATTTTTGCTTCAATTCTTCTTTCTCGGCTGCCACACCCTCAACAGCCTTCACCGTTCCATCACCACCATCATCCCCCATGCTTTGCTCACCTTTCTCTTTCTCACAGCTCTCATCATGTGCATCATCCTCAATGCTGTGCTCATCTTCTTTCTCACCTTTCTCAACTCTCTCATCTTCTTTCTCACCTTTCTCCACAACATCAACATTCATACCAATGCACATCTTCAACTTCTTTACATCTTCTTCAAGTGGTGTAATCCGGTTAGCAAGAGAATCAAGCTTCTTCTCTATGTTGTTGATGGCAAAGAAAAAAGTATCCTTCACTTCATTCAACAGAACCTCGACTTGATGAGCCTCAATCCTAGGAGGCTCAACCGTAGGAGCCACAGCTGGAGGAGCATCAATATTAGGAATTGAATCAGGTTCTACCACACTTGTACGGGCACTTAAATCTTTCTCATAGAGCTCTTCAAACCAAATATATTTCTTTTTTTTCACTAAAATCCTTGTCCAACCATCGACAACAACATCGTCCTTATCGTCCCAGCGGTCTCTGTTCTTGTGCATGACGTGGTTTAAGAACGGTACCTCGGCAGGCGTTGCTTTCAATATACTCTCAATATCCTGCTAGTACAAATAACACAATATAAAATAACTTCCAAGCCACATAATGCTCTCTAATTTACACAAACATATACTAACCTTGGTTGTCCCAAGTTTTGCATTCATTTCTGAGATACTGAAATATTTGGTACCACCTCTAGATTTGTACTTCATCTTACACATCCGAGGACAAGCATCATCTGCACCAACTACCTTTTCACGGAAATGGTTCTTTAAAACTGGAATGGCTTCAAATGCCAAAAGCTGCAAACAAAACATAATCAGAAAAGTTTTTCAACCAAGCTAAACTTATGTATTAATTAGAAACTCCAACAATACCTCCATGGGAATAGCAAAGCTTGGAAGCACCCAAGATGACCCCACGACCCCTCCGGAACTCTCCAAAAACCAAGAAATGTCCTTCATGTTATGCTCAAACGCCATACGTCCCCATGGGAATGTTTCACACATTTTCAGATCATCAACGGCTCTGAGGAAGAAACCCTCGACTGATGGTGCTCCCTCTCCACTTTTTCTTGATCCAATGATGACACTGGACAAGAAGTACAACACAGCCATCTTCAAGTGATCAACAGAAGGCTTGTTTTTCATTTTCTTCATCTGATTGGCCACATCTTCATATGTTATCTTCTTCCCTTCCTCAAAATATTTACTTACGAAGGATAAACTACCAATCTTTTCATAATTTTTGGGATAAACATGGCAGTATAAACCTGAGATCAATCCGAGTTCTCTCATAGAGTATCTGATTGGCACGCCGTTTACAATGAACCACATCTCCATCTTCTTCTGTATCGAAGCACTGCGAACAATCAGCATCCACATTCCCATCCACTTATGCTTCGTGTTCTTTCCCATATGGAAAAAATGCTTGAATTGAGGATGCTCTAAGAACCATTTCTTCTCCTTTACTGACAACATACTCTCTATGGTTTCAAGAGCCTGCTTTATATAGCATTTTGCTGAAACTTTTATCACTTTCTTATACTCGCTTGGAGGAAAGTACATCTTAAGAGGTTCCATTGCTTCACTTGCGTTCTCCTCATCCTTCAATCGAAAGAAAAACGTTTGAAATTAATACCATAATCATAAACTTACACGTTTTACAAAGTTATACAATTATACATTCAAGGTTTTAACAATTATGATATCAAAGTTGTACTAAGTTTTACTAAGTTATCCAATTATACAATCAAAGTTTTACTAAGTTTTACAAGGTTAAACAATTATGCAATCAAAGTTTGACTAAGTTTTATAAAGTTATCCAATTATAAAATCAAAGTATTACTCAGTTTCCTAGGTTATACAATTATACAACCAAAGTTTAACCACAGGTTTCACAGTTATACAACTAAAGTATTACTGAGTTGTTCTTCGTTTTACAGTTAACTTTTGCTTCCCTTAATACTCCATTTCAAAAAAAATACATACCGATGCATGCAGTGGCATTGATGTGTCTCCTTCGTCCTCTTCTCCTTCGTCCTCTTCTCTTTCGTTCTCTTCTCCTTCGTCCTCTTCTACTTCCTTTTCTTGACCGTCGGTCTCTTCTTTGTCGGTCTCGGTTTCTTCTCCTTCGGTTTCTTCTCCTTCGGTTTCTTCTCCTTCCGTTTCTTCTCCTACACTCTCTTCTTCTTCATTTTCTTCTGGGTTTTTCTCTACGCTTCGATTCAAAGCCGACTCGTCTTCTTTGTAAGATGGGTTCTTCGTACGAACCATAACTCGTGATGTTAGGTTACGAAAGGAAAGAAAGGATTGGGGATTCAAAGTTCTCAAAGGATTGCGATTGTCGGGACTGAATCGGATTGAACAAAGAGAAAGAATGAAAAGGGGAAACTAGTAAAACCTAAAAGACTTGTTTCGATTTTGAAAGATTTTGAACTAAAACCCGGATAGATCCAATGGGTTTGGATAATCCGCCTGGTTTACTTGTAAATATTAAAGGATTATGTGGTTTTTCAGACATTTATGCTTTATTTCGATTTAAATAAATATTTATAAAAATAAATAAATAGAGAGGAGTATATGAGAAAAAAAAATTAGATCAAGAGTACCTCAGCACTTCACCCAGTTGTATCACTTCTTTATCTATACATATATTTGCCCCAATACAATGAAATCATCAATTTTGTTAAAACACACTTGATGTATGTTTTCCAAAAAATATGTGAGCAAATAAGTTAATAAACCTTAAAAGTATAAGGTAGATCATGCAAACTTATGTGATTGTGTTATATTTGTCCAAAAAAACATTAGATATAAAAATAAACTAGTCTAAAAACTTATCAGTATGGCCAGCTGATTGTTTTTTTCATATCCAATATCTAATAGAATATTTAAATTTCAGAATCTACATAGTTATACCAGTTGTACTAGTATGTTCTTCATGGTATATATAACGTAGTTGTACAGGTTATACTAGTATTACGATACATAGTTATATCAGTATTACCAGTAGTACAACACATAAACATGATTGTTATGTTATATGAAGTACAACCTGACATAAACAATATATTACATAAATAAGTTCACAACACATAAATAAGTTCTAGAACACATAAATAAGTTCAGTAACACATAAATAAGTTCAATAACACATAATTAAGACTCGCTCATCCTTTCCTTCGTCGCCACCCTCTTCGCTTCGACTTCCCTCGCTGCCACTTTCATCGCTGTCACTTCCTTCATTCTCACCAACTAATGGTGGATACTTCTTCTTTTTCTTCCTTTTATATTCACCTGCAAATGAGAATCTAGCAACTTATAGTCTTCCTTTCTTTTTTCTCAACATAGAGAGGAAAGACAACTTGAGAACAGATTTCCTCAAGAATTTCGTAACTTTCCCATGATGAATGATGAGGCACTGGATATATTATCCTGTAATATGCCAAACTCCACTGCTCAATCCAGTAATACCTAGAACAATAATGTTCAGCCATTTCTCCATGCGCCATGATGGCAGCAAATGCATGCACACAAGGATACCGATCAATATCAAAACACCTACAATAACATGTTCTTTCGCTCAAATCAACAAAATAACCTTGACCGTCTTTACCAATCACATTGTACTGACGTTCAAATCTGTTTAGCTCCATTACCTTGAGCTTTTTTGCCTTTGGATAATTGTGATGCAATATTCCATGCACGTGCGGAACTAGTATATGCCTCTCTGGTACACTTAAAGATAATTGTCGATATTTGTTAAACCACTCTATCATTTTCCCCACCACCACATCAATCAGTGGCAACAACGCATATTTCCTTGGTTCCTTTAAAAGACCATTGATAGATTCAACAGTGTTGGTTGTGTCTATGTTGTACCTTTCTCACGGAAATTTACATCTAGCCCATTTGCTCTCATAAACGCTGTCATCTAGGTAGTCAGCGGCTTTAGGATACATGCTCCTGAAATCATTGTAGCATTTTCTTAACTTTATCTCTGTGTACATACCAGCAATTTTTCTAAACTTTTTGGCAACTCTTTTCTTGTTAACATTATTGCATGCTCCGCTAATATTATTCGACAAGTGATAATTGCAATATCCATGGATCGCCAATGGGTACACCTCGTGTACTTTCTTGATGATGCTTTGGTTTCTATCAGTACAAAATACAAGCTGAGGGTCATCTGGTATCAAAGTTTTCAATGTAGTCAAAAACCAGTCCCAACTTGCATTTTTCTCACCATCTACTACCACAAAAGCGAGAGGATAATGATGATGATCTGGATCCTGAGCAGTGGCAATGAGAAGCACTCCTTTGTACACACCCTTCAGGTGAGTTCCATCCATTATTATCACTTTCCTCATCGCCTTAAACCCTTCAATGAAAGCTCCAAGCGCAAAGAACATATACTTAAACTGCTTCGTCTCATCCACTACTAATCGGGTGATGGTATCAGGATTCATCCTCTCTAACATGTACAAGTATGATGGCAGTCTCGCAAAACTCTCCTCAGGGTTACCATGCAGATCACTGATAGCTTGGTGTTTCCCTCTCAAAGCCGTAGAATATGAAACCGTGACACCTATTTTGTTCTTCACCAAATCTATGAGAGTCTTTGGATCCGGAGTCTTTAATTGGCCTGGATAATCAATGTGCACCACTGATGCGACCAAGCTTGGTGTGCCTCTTTTTCCCCTCTTGGTTACACTTCCCTTTCCCCGAGTACACGTATGCATCTTTCTATATGTTCTGATGGTGAAAAAAGCTGAGTTTTTCAGCTTTGCAGCTCGTAAATACCATGTGCATCCAACTCCACGACATTTCAATACATAAGTCACGCGATTCGACTTCACTATATCAACCTCAAAGCAATTTGAATGCACTCCTTTGTCCACTAAATCCCTCACTTCATCCTTACTCGCAAATTCTTGCTGCAAATGCATATCAATACCATCATCCCACTCAGCATTGACAATCGTTTCTACAGATGGTGTAACAGCCAGCAACTCCTCCATATCATCCATTTCATCACCCTCTTCATTGTGTTCCTCATGCTCATACCCATCTGATTGTTTTTGAGGAACAATTGCCAACTCCTCAACTCCAACCATACCATCATTAGCTCCGACATCATTCATAATTCCCTCATTCATAGAAAACTGCTCGTTACTCTGATTTGTTGAGATGATTTCGGATAGCTCCACATGCAAGATACTACGCCGGTTTTTCCTATCCACCTCCAATAAATATCCTAAAACATCTTCATCATCCAAAATATAACAAAGCCTCTTATTATCCACGACCATGGGATAGTAACTCAGTTGAAGCTTCGTCGCAGCTACATCAATATTCATTTTCTTGCTTATTCTATCAACCAAGCGTGAATAAGTAATCTCCTCAGATTTTCCTTTCATCACTAATGTAGAAATATTTCGGTCTCCAACATGATCAAAATGTATCACTACAGCTCCACTACCATCCATAGTTCCTGAAAAGGAGTTAAAACCAACATAACAACTTACAAGTTATACCAGTTATACGAGTTATATTGTCGCTAAAATACTGGTTATACTAGTAGTACTAGTTTGATTAGTTTACGTGTAACACTAATTATAAGTTATACCAGTTAAACAAAGTTGACTTGGCACATGTAACACTAATTATAAGTTATACCAGTTAAACAAAGTTGACTTGGCACATGACTTCTAAGTTATACTAGTTTTACCCATACTCTTATTCAGTGTTACTTGGAGTTGTACTAGGTTTACTAGTTTAACGTTTCGTATAACCAATATCAATAATACTAGTTCTGTTAGTTGTACTAGTGTTACTTTTGTCAGTTGTACCAGGTTTACTAGTTTAACATTTTCGTATAACCAATATCACTAATACTAGTTTTATCAGTTTTACTAGTATACTTTATGTCAGTCGTACTAGCGTAACCGTTTTTTAGACTTAATAGTTGTACCAGTTATACCAATGTCAAAAACGATTTAATCTACAATATCAAGATTCATACTTTAACAACATTATATTAAACATTGAAATCTGACTCATGACGTTAACATACTTATTATGTGACTAAAACGAAACATAAAACAAATAAAGAAAAAAAGAGGTAGAGAAGAGTGAGAGAGAAGGAGAGGGAGAGAGTATACACTTACCAAACAATTTCAAGACCAAGGACGAGGCACATTAGTTATTTCAAGGCGTTGAAAGCTGTAGAATAACCCTAAAAACAGAATTAGAGGTCTGTAGATGAAAGCTTGAAGAAGAGAACTTTGGTTGGTGAAAGAAATGAATTTTCGTGGGAGGTGGTTGATGGTGTAATGAAGGTGAGAGGAGAGAAGGAGAGAAGGAGAAATGATAGAAAATCGGACGGCTGAGATTACATCTCGCCTTATTTGATCTAATTGTTCATATTAAACCTTCAGGTAATATGGTCTTTTCACCATCCTTGGTCCATGATAGATTGATTTTGGTTGTTGTAGATTAGTTTTTGTCCTTTTGGTCTATAATAGATCTTGGTCTTAATTTGTTTAATGAAACTAAATATATATGGTTTCGTTCGTTGATTGCAGTCTAGGCTTAATCATACCTCTATTAGCGTCCATCGCCTAAATACGCTGCTTAGATGTAACCGTCAGCGTATATATTTCACAGATAGAGAGACAGATTGAATTTGGTTCATTTGGCTTGTTAAATGCAGGAACGGAATACAGCAGCAGACTGACTTTATTCTATGAAGAGATGCTGCCCTGCCCTTTTGTTCAAACTCTGCTATTGGTCATCCCTCAAAAAGAAATAATCTTTCTCAAAGCTTGTATCTGGATTACATATAAAAGCAAGATTATCTCTCTAAATCTTTCTCGGGTTTGCTATTTTCCCACACTCATATCTTTAATCAAGTGCATGCAAGCAGATACTCATGAACAGAGAACATTATCTTTTTTCTGTGTGGATATATAATGAACATTTGTTTCTTTCTTTTTTGCGCAGGTTGATTGCTGCTTTATTCAGAGATCTCTTGGACAGCTTTATTCTGTGAGTATTTGTTAATCTTCTTTTATTCTTTTCAGCTGCACAATACTTTTTTTTTATGGTTTTTGAAAGTGCTTAGGATAATAATTCTTAGTCACTGTCGATGCTGCTGTCACCTATATTTTGTTAGAGTATTCCAAATACTGTGTCGTATCAAACTTTGAAAAGTGAAAACATAGTATTGTAATGATATAACTTTTTGACTTTACTATGGAAATTCTTTCGAAAATCCTTTGAAATATTGTGAGATGACCACATATTGCTCATGGGAACACTGGACAATTTAGTTTTTTCACATCTGTGAATTGATGCGAATAGCTAAAAAAAGTGTTAATAGAAAATTGTGTTTCCCTTCTCTTGCATTTGTTGTCTACATTGATCATATGGCTAGAGCAAGTCACTAACTTGAATTTTTATGACTCTTGACTCAAATGTATACGAGAGAGTATAGAGGTTTGAAACCAACTTCTCTGCTATTGCATTGATGAAAGACTGAATGTATTAAAAGTTACTAATTGGATCGAACCATTATCTGTTGTTTAGAGTTCATGGTCTCTGAGATGAAGAGCAAACAAGGAAAGAAGACTTTTTTATTAAATGGTATTACCATAATCAATCCATCAATCTGTTTGGATCATAACGATCTTCAGACACATAATGTAAAGTATTTTTCTCCACACAGTATTACCAACCGGTTTTACATCAATAATATCCAGGACAGAGATCGATATGCTGTCTCAGTTCAGACACATTCATTTGGTTCCTTTATCGGGTACCGCAATGAGAACATCAAGATGATCGTGGTGTACGAGTATATGGAAAAGGGAACGCTTAAGAACCATGTGTATGACTTGGATAACCCAAGGTGAGCTGCAGACATAAGCTGGTATGCGTTGGTGCAGCTTGAGGGGTTCACTATCTCCACACAGGTTCCGCAAGAGCCATCATATACCGCAATGTGAAGTCTACTAACATTCTCCTGGATGAGAATTTCATGGCCAAAGTTGCAGAATTTGGATTGTCTTAGACTGGTCCGTATCTTGACCAGACACCTGTGAGTACGACGGTGAAATGAAGCTTTGTTTATCTTGATCCAGAGTACTTGACCAGGCAACAACTGACTGAGAAATCTGATGTGTTACTCTTTTTTTGTGTTGTGATTCTTAAGGTACTAGATGCGGGATACCAGAAATTGATCCATATATTTCAAGAGAGAAAGTGAACTGATCAAATGTGCGACGAAGTTGGTGAAGAGAGCGAAGATAGAAGAGATCATGGACCACTTTCTTGATGGGAAAGTAAAGCTTGAAGAGATTAATAAGTACTGTGAGTTAACAGAGAAGTGTTTGGTCCAAAACAGGATTGAGAGGCCAACAATGGGAAGTTATTGTGGAACCTAGAGTTTATGCTTCAGGTCCAAGTGAAAGACGATAAAGCAGCGATAGTGGATGCTTATCCAAAGGCAAGCATTGTGGGATCAACGGTGCAGTTTAGTGTGGATGGAACAGGTATATGGCAAGGTGTCTCAGTGAGTTAAGTTTTTGCGCAAATAGTTAAGATCTAGATAAATAAAAAGATCAAAAGAAGAGTATCTAAACTACTATAGTGTTGTTTGTACAAGAGGGATGAGAGACCACGTTACTTTTTTATATCCGTTGCTTCCAGATTATTGTTGTACTTTCTATATATTTATTTGCATATAAGCTCTTTAGTGTTTTGTTTCAAAAGCTCGAAACTTCACTATATTGAGATAACCCAAGTGTTTCAAGTGATGTTTAAGCTATGTATAGCTGCATAGTATCATTTAAAGCATTGACTGGAGAGAGAATAAGAGAACAAGGTTGTACTATTCTTCCGGACCACGTACTCCAAAGCATTCAGACTTAAGATCATCACTATTATTGTGCATACGCACACATGAGACCACCTCATATCAAACTTCAAAACGAACAGTTTAGGAAAATAAGGGAGAAACCGTGAAATGGCTATTCCCCATATGTAGATTCCTGCAAAACTTTTACTAATAAGAAATAAACATCTTTTTAACCAAACGTCAATGAGTGGTGCGAGGCGACTCATAAAAGTCCTAAGGGCCGCGAGTTCGATCCTCCCCTCAGATTACCATGATGCTTGACCAGACAATTGGATATCTAATTCCCATAGTACCAAATGGGCTGACTCGCGCCGAGGAGTTACTCCCTTTGGGGGACTACTGGGAACCCCCACGTTAAACAAAAAAAACATTTTTTTATAAATAAGATATTTTATATGTAGATATTTATATATATTTTAGAAATAAACGGGTTCGGCCCTACATACATATATTTAAAATTAAAAACCCTAATTCCTAAACCGAAAACATCAACCCGAGACAACAACAAAATATTTTGGATTATAATGTTGGACTCAAAATATATTTAAAATTAAAAACCCTAATTCCTAAACCGAAAACATCAACCCGAGACTACAACAAAATATTTTGGATTATAATGTTGGACTCAAAATATTTTCAAAATTCACTTAAACACATGCATTAATACTTAATATTGTAAACAAAATATTAAAAAAGGTCAAAGATTAAGTTAGAAAGTGTATAAATTTTTATTTTTGTAATAACCGTGTAATAATCTGATTGGTGTTTTAAGAAGATAGTTATCGTAAAAAAATATTTAATAATAAATATAAATAAATTTTGTATATCTATTGAGAATATTTTCATTATATTTTTACATTGAGTTTTAATCCAGAATTACATTCACACTATAGTTAGATTTTCATATATTATTTTTTATAGTTTAACAAATAGTATATATTAAATAGTAATATTTTTAATATAAGTTTCAGATTGTAAACCAAAAAAGCAAAAAAAAAGCTACATATCATGCTTTAATTTTTCTATTTTTTTATTTGATGGCGTGGATCCCTTAGGAGTCAAAAAACTCTATTATGTATATATATATATGTGTGTGTGTGTGTGTGTTTTTTTTTTCATTGAAATTGTTGTTACTATATGAAAACTGAGAATGGGATGTTTGATTAAACATGAATTATATACTCTCATTCAATACAATCAACACTGAAAAGATTAATAAGTTTAGTTACTTCTTTTAGATTTAGTCTTCAAAGAAAAAAACAACTTTTCTGAAATATTTGTATGTAGTTTGGTTCATTTAATTTCCAGAGTATTAATGATTACGCTACATTTAAGTTATTTGATATGATACGGAATGAAACACAAGTAAAATTCTGCTAAAAATGTAATACTTTATTAATTTACTAGGGTGGGTCCGTGCTACTCGCGGGATATCTTATATTTATATTATGAAATTTGTATTTTTTTGTGTTTTTTTCTTGATAAAGGGTTATGAACATTTTTCATGATTTTGAGTTTTTAAATATACGGTCGTTTATTCATATGATATTAGTGTTTGTTTAATTTTATTCATAACATGTGACAGTGGCGCAAATATATCCAAATATTCTTTCTACATCGGTTTTTCTTTTAGCTTTGATGTAGTAATTGTAAATGCTTTTTAAATTATTTACGTGTTAGAATTGATATTTGGCTTTTATCATAATTCATGTAACTTTTTTGTTTTATTGCCGTGTCTTTATTTTGTTCGGATTAATAGTGTGTTATTTTTATATCTTTAAATGCAAATTTCCAAATTTATATCATCATTTCTCTTTATATCTATATCTGTAAATTTATAAAAAAAATTATATCATAATTTCACTTTTTGCAATTAATGAAGTTTGGAGTCCAAATTAAAGCAGTACAAAGATCAGAGACTATCCGGTAATTGCGGGGAGGTCTGAAGTGTCCATTTGAAAGAGTTGGGGTTGATCTGAGAGGACGTTTTGTAATTCCTAAAGTTTGGGGTTGAAATGAAAGTTAATAAAATTTCAGGGACCATGTTTGAAAATAAAGAAAAATCAGCCATTGGTGTTCTGAACTTCTCGATCTAAAGATGGCCGCGACGACGACTCCCGACGGCTATTTCAGAGCTTCCACGGAGGATTATGTCGAGGAAGACGAAGTTTGTAGTGGTCGAGAGATCTCGTGGTGGTGCATTGAGACGACTTGATCTGAAGGCTGATTACGGTCGAGCTCGCTTCAATCCTGGCTACGTCTCCTCCCAGTATAATAAGAAAAATGCATTCTACGTATATATCAAAACTTAACCCATTTTAGAAACACATAAGCAACCAAGTTAAATAAAATTCACAGTCCATTAGTCGATTTGGAAAAAATGTAACTGAAATATACTCACAAATCACAATCATGCATACTCACACAAGGTTCTATATCCATAAGTGTCTGCACTAATTATTGTATCCTTCAGATGAGGACGACCAACCTTTTAGGGAGCTATAGTAATGAAAAATCAACACCAAAATGTTAGGAAAATATTATGAGTTAAAGATAAATAGATTTTTTTTAAGGTTCACTAAAAAAGCTATCTCCCCTCTTCTATCGTTCCTTTATCTTTTCTCTGTTTATTCTGTTTTTCATCTCATTTCTTCTGTTTTTTATCTTTTTCTGTCACAATCCGTTAAGCACAACTATAGGTTTAAGAGATCTTTTTTTCATCATATTTTTGTGTTGTTTATTAACAAAAATGAACTAATGATTTTGTTGGAAAAAGACTTTTATATTTATAATGAAGGATTAACACAAAGGAATGAATGAAGGGATTCATTGAATGTGAGAAGGAGAGAATATGTATTAATGCGAATATTAATGAAGATGCATGAACCAAGTTAATTTTTGTAACGACGCCATATTAAAAAAGTCTATTCAGCTTCTAACTGACATTGATCGGAATCGTTCGTCACCGGTGAAACAATTGGATTTCTATTAACCGTTGACTGAACGGGAATTGTTGCACGACGGCCACTTTCCCTAGGTTTCGTATATAGTTTTGTGGAAAAGATCTAAAAATGCATATGGGTCGTAATAAACACATAAAACCCATTAAACTCAAAAAATAATAAAACATTGAGTTTTAATTGACCGTGACACGTGTAGTCACCACAGACTTCGACTTAATGACATGGAATCTGATGTGGATGGTCTAGAAGTGAAGGAAACACTTCTTTATAATAGATATATATATATATATATATATATATATATATATATATATATATATATATATATATATATATATATATTAGATATCACTATTAATTTATAAAAATATTTTCAAATAGCATAAGCGCAACTTCCAACAATTTGTTTTTTAAGTTCAACAAATGCTGATATAATTTATAAAACATGATTAGTAAACCAGTAAACACTAAAGGAAATTTCAGTATAAATTGAAAATCTAATATAAACTGAAACAAACATATATTATAGAACACCATTTGTTGTTACATAATGTATACTAATTATTATTTATGAAATTATTGAAACTATATATATATTACTTTAATATATATATATATATATATATATATATATATATATATATATATATATATATATATATGTTTTATAATTTTATCACATTACATTTGATGTTCAATTGATTTAGCTTGGAGGTGAGTGTATTAATTTATTATCCTGAAAAGTTAGCTATCGTTATAATATTTAAATCTGATACTCTTATAAATAAAACAATTAATTATTCTTACTTCAGATTTTCTTTAACTATATCAAATTGAAATATAAATCAACAAGAAAAACTATAAATCATTGTATTTTCATTAAAATTTTAATTTAATATTTTGGTATTCTCTAACCAAAAAATGTTAGTTGTCTTTTCAACTCAAATAAAAAAGATTAATAATATTTACAATGTAATTTTAGAATAAAAATATATTACATTTATTATTTTCAATATAAAGATTCAAATATTTTATAAAATTAAAATATATTTAATATAAAATAATTCTATTGTAAACTCACCCGTTCGTAGGGCGGGGAAACCCCTAGTAAGTAATATTTTTTTTCTTCTAAAGTATAGTTTCTTCTTTTCTGTTTTTGGACATTTTGTGCTTGCCTTTATATGTAGGGATGTCAAATGGGCGGGTCGGGCTAATTTGGGTGTGTCCAGATGGGCGTCATTTTTTGTTGGACAGTTTTGGTCGACGCCCAAATAGGACCATGTCCAAATAGGACCATATCCAAATAGGACCATGATCAATTGGGCTGTCCATAAGGACCCAAATGCCCATTTAGTGTAAATCACTCAATTTTTTGAAAATGTGATTTTTAATTTCAGCAAAAAATGTGATTTTACAGTTTGGTAGAAAAAAACACAATTTTTAGGTTTGGCGGAAAATCGCGATTTTCTGGTTTTGACAGAAAATAAAAAATTTCCGGTTTTGACGGGAAATCACAATTTTGCGATTTTGACGAGAAATCTCGATTTTGTGCTTTTGGCGATAAACATGATTTTGATGAAAAACGTGAATTTGTGGTTTTAACAGGAAACATAATTTATTATTTTGATAGAAAACGTGATTTTCAGTTTTGGAGGGAAAACATGATTTGCGGTTTTAATAGGAAAATGTGATTTTGCGGTTTTGACGGGAAAATATAATTTTCGGTTTTGGCAGAAAATCATGATTTTTCAGTATTTGTCGTTTTCGTAGGAAAACATGATTTTATGGTTTTGGTAAAATTTTGATTTTGTGATTTTGGTAGGACAAAGTAAAATTGTAATTTTTTTCAATTTTCTAAACCTAAACATTTTAGGTATTTGGGCTGCCCAATGTCCATATGGTCTAACCCAGTTTTGCCCATGGGCGCAATCGGGTTTCACCCATTTAGATCCATTTAAATTTGGTCCAATATGAGTATGTCCATATTGGCCCATAACAATTTGGACACGGGCCGCCCATGGACAACCCGCCCATTTGACATCCTTATTTATATGCTTCCCATTGTTTTACTTATCCATTGGTTTCTGTGCATTTCATTACGGGTGGTTAGTATGTATTTTGTTATAGCTGCTTGTAAATAGAATATACTTAAGAACTCGCGTGTAAACATAATAGACTTTTGGACTCTTGTAAATAGCATAGTGTTTGGTCATATATACAACATTGGGTGTTTGCCCTTGTATGCTTCCACTGATTCACTTATGCATTGAATTCATCTGTTGTTTATGCATATCATTATGTCTTACCTGGTTTCCTTCTACATTTTTGTTATACTTACATTCTATTTCACATGATTGTATGGATCCTGACAACTTTACCTTTCACTTGTGTGTCTCATGTTACAAATAAAAAAAATTGACTGTCAAGTAGATTGTTCGAAACTGGATTTGAGCCAACAGGTGAATATATTCTCATTTATATGTAATTGTGTAATGTGTATATAAATAGAATAGATCACGTGCATGTAAAGGTAAAGATCATACATGTAAAATGGAAAGTCATATCTCATTTGAAATGACAATAAAACTTATAAGAACTGCAAAACTTAATTTTATCATTTTGTTAACCAACTCATACAAGTGTAGACTTCTCACAAAATTCTCTTAATCTATACATAATGATTATGTTTTACAAAAAGTAGATTATTACAAATTATGAAAATAGTAGATCATGATATTCTCTTTATTCAAAATTTGGATTGTTTGAAAATTTTTTTTAAAACTTTTTAATTCAGATGTCTATTATACTTTTCTTTTATATAATATAAATTGACATTACAAATATTATAATGATTTCATATTTATAGAATAAACTAATGTTGGGTTTTCTCTGAACGCATGTCCAACTAGTTATTGTTTCATTAGTAAAATATTGTCTATTTTATGCATGTGAGACAAGCTCACATGCATTTACTTTTAGATTTCTTCCCAAAAGACTTTGTAAATTAGAGTTGACATCTTATTATACATTAAACATTATTTGTCTAAACTTATGTTGGGGATTTAGATTGACATCTTTCAGTCTCTCCCTCAAACCAAGACCACACTCATCATGTGTTCTTTTCTTCAGAAACTTATCTTGGCACCATCTTACACCTTTATTAATCGCAAAGTTAATTTAAAAATGTTCCTCCTACAACTGAACTTTTAGGATCTTCTAAATGATCTCTGCCACATACCTCCAATTCCTACATCAAATGATGTTTTGGTCTTCTTACAGATTTTTGTCATCACGCTCTGATACCAATTATCAGGAATTCTCGATTGTTTGATTACTTAGTTACTTGACACATATAATTTGAACACCGAGTTCTCGGAACCAAAAACTAATTCAAAACCATAAACAATCAACATTTTAACTTTACAAAAGCACAAATAGACTAAACTACGTTATTTTTTTCTTAAAAAGGGCATTCTTAAACTAAATTGTTTCGAATAGCGCTAAAGTATTCTTTGTTAATTTTCATTGGTTTATTATCTATTTTTGTCAGTACAATAATATTGGTACATACATATTTTCAATTCGTTTTTTTCGCATTTGTGGCCATAATAATTTTATTAATATTTATAAATATATACATTATCATTTCAAATACCATTAAATATTTTACTGTTCATATGTTCAACATATTTAATAATACCTTAAACAATAAAGTTTTTATATATACAATTTTTTATCATAATATAAATAATTTTTTATTACATAAAATAAACCTGAAAACACTCATATTTGAAAAAATGATAAGAATTTAAATATAAAATAATTTATATATGATAAAGTTTTTTCTGTATGATAAAATAATTTTATTGCATGAAATAAACTTGAAAACGCACATGTATGCATAAAATTATATGGAAATTTATATATACACATATAAGGATATATCTATCAATTTAATTTTTTAAAACATTATGATGTAATTTTTGGATAACATAATGTAATTCATTTTATATAATGATAATTACCAAATCAATGTAGTCCACTTTTACTTTAGGGGAATTTACCAAAAATAACCTAAAACTTGATTTTAAATACAAAAATATGTTCCAACTTCAACCAAATGCAAAAGTAATCTTAAAGCTACTGAAATTACAACGAGTCTCTTATGACCAAACAAAAAAACAATATGTATTTTTACAAATATAACCATGAGAATTGGGAAATCTTCTGTGGTTTTGTAAATCTTCTGTGAAAAGACTTTCTAGAAGTCTACTCATATAATAGATCTTAAAAATAATTTATAAATTTTATAAAAAAAAAAATTTTATGAGAGAAAAATTTAAATCATATAATTATAAACATTTGTAAGCGATATAAATTAAGATCTAGTACAATTGAATTTATTTCAATATAGATGAGTAAATGTAGATTGAATCATGATATTCTTTGGTTTAGGTTTTGGTAATATATGTTGTAGTATTGTTTGTATTTTAGGGTTAGATTTTGGAATCTTAACTTTTGTTTTTGAAAAATTAAACTTGACCTATATGTGTTTATTTTTGTGTATATAAGAACTTTAAAAGTTGATTTGAAGTTTGGTGAAGTGTTTGTTTATGTTTAGTTAATTATTTAATTTTAGGGTTTATGTGACTTAAGTCTTCTAACAGATAATGCACTAAAAGACTTTTTGACGAATAGTAAATTTAGGGTTTAAAAGACTTCTAGAAACTAGGAAGTATTCTATTGAAAGACATCCCTAAAAGTCTTATGAACCCGAAATACTCAACCTAATTGGAAATTTTTGCCTTCTTATATAAAGAAAAGTTGCACATTCTCTATTTTCCTCTCAACAAGAATGTAATGTACTTCACTCTAAAATTCTCCAACCTCTTTATAATCTCTTTGAACTTGAAAACATCAAATTTTCTATCAGTTTCTCATTTTACGTCTCATATTTTTCTCACTAATTAATCTCGTTTTTACAGGTTTTTTATTACATGGTTGTCAACCAGTCATTTAAAGGTAGATCTATAAATTTTGGATATGCACTTTTATGTACTCTATACAGGTAGATCTATCTCATCTTTAACTTATTCTCTATTTTGAAACCATTTGAATTTTTTTGGATATGCATGTTTTTCCAGATATGAGTCAGGCTATGGAAGACTTCTTGAAAGTCTTCTAACATATAACGTAATAAAAGACTTCGTAGAAGTCTTATGACGGAGTCTTCTCTATGTCTCTTCTTTCATAACAGATCTGAGCGTTTTGGTAAGTCTCCATGACTAATTTTTCTTCATTTGGTAATTTTTTGTTGCTTAAAGCTTGTATCTTTTTCTCAAAGTAAAACTCTCCAATCTCTATCTAATCTCTTTGAACTTGAAATCACCTAATTTTATATCAATTTCTCATTTTTTGTCTCATGTTTTCTCACTAATTTATCTTATTTTTATTATATAGTTTTCATTTTTCACTCCTTTAAAGGTAGATCTATAAATTGGGATATGTATTTTATGCGTTTTATAAAGGTAGATTTATATCATCTTGCACTCTTTTTCTTGTTATAAGGCATTTGAAGTTTTTAGATATCCAGATTTTCAGATCTGAGTCCGACTTTGGAAGACTTATGGGAAGTCTTCTTGAAAATCTTCTAACATATAATGCTCAAGAAGACTTCTGACGGAGTCTTCTCCATGTCTCCTCTTCATAGCCGATTTGAGCATTTTGGTAAGTTTTCATGTCTGATTTTTTTTAATTTGGTAACCTTTTATTGCTTAAAGCTCTTACATTTTTCCCAAACTAAAACTCTCTAACCTCTCTTTAATCCTTTGAACTTGAAAAGACCAAACTTTATATCAATTTTTTTCTCATGTCTTTTTCACTAAATTATATTGTTTTCAGGTTTTTTATTACATGGTTCTCATCTTTCACTTCTGTAAAGGTAGATCTATAAATTTTGGATATGCATTTTTCTGTGTTATATACTGGTAGATTTGTCTCATCTTCTATTTTTTCTTTGTTTTGAAGCCATCTGAACGATTTTGGATATGAACGTTTTTCAGATATGTGTCAGACTTCAGCAAAACCTCCTAACATATAATGAACTAGAAGACTTGCTGGAATTCTTCTGACATAGTCTTCTCCCATGTTAAGTGGAATCCAAACTTATATTTGTGGAAGAATGATCTCTAACTCCAAGTGTAATAGTTTTGTTTATAGTTTGTTTTGTGATTTGGTAAATATATTCATGTCTACAATATTATTTTTCCAAAAGTACTTGATATTATTAAAGATTGATACAACTCAATAGCAAAACACAATAACACAAAAATTTAGTCAAGTTTACTAAAGCTAAGGGAGAAGCTTCTCAAGAAAATTTAGTCAAATTCACAAAAGATCAAACATTACATAAGTTTAAACATATAACACTTTCAGTCTTCTTGGAAGTATTCCGAGAAGTCTTCGGAAAACTTCCAGGAAGTTTTTGGAAAACTTCTAGTAAGGCTTCAAAATACTCTAAGAAGATTTAAACTTTAAGCAAGAAATTAAAATATAACCAGAAAATTTAAACGGGAAATTAATACTTAAGCACAAAACTTAAATTTTAAATGTTGAAATTTTAAATCTAATGATCTTATGATCTAAAAAGACACACTAAACCACTTGACTTGATATTCTTGAATTTACTTAACACTTTTAAAAGTTAAAAACATATCTTGAAGTTGAAAATACAACTTTTACAAAAACTAACGTAAAAGATTTTCCCAAAAGTTTTGTCATTAGCTAGTAAAATTAATAAACATGAATTTTGGTAACCTCATAAATATCACCAATTAAATTATGAATTTACTTCAGGAGCTCCAATATTGATTAATATAATGAATTAACAATAAAATATTAAGAAATCTTTTTAATTTTACAGAAAATGAAATTTTATTAAACATTGACTTAAAAGACTTCTACGAAAGTCTTCCGGCAAAGTCTTCTAAGAATTCTAACATTTAGGTCATTCTTATAATTGCATATTTATAGTGGAAGACTTCTAGAGAAGTCCACTCTACAGCAAGATTCTCTGGAAGTTTTTCTTTGTAAATAATTGGTTTACTATTGTTTTTGAAAAAATCTCGAAAATACTCGGATAAAAATGTTAGTTTTTCAATTGAACGAATTGTGTCAGAAATTTAACTTTCTATATAAGAATTCCCACGAAGTTTTCTCAATTCTCGGTGAAAGTAATATTAGGTTACTTTTGTAATTTACAATTAAAACTTTAATTTTTATTTTATTTAAAAGGCTTCTAGGAAGTCTTCCGCTTGAAATTTGCTGGTGTGAAAAAGTGTGAAGAATTAAGAAGAAGAGTTGGGTTTATTTAAATAGAAGGAGGAGGACCACTTCCCGCAACAACTGACCGAATTGAAATTGGACGACTTCCATGAAAGTCTTTTCCGAGAAGTCTTCTAACTAAAATTAAATATTTAGGTTTTAGTTGTCAATTGTAAAAGTAACCTAAGACGACTTTCATCTATAATGAGAAGACTTCCACCAACAATTGAGAATTCTACCAACAGTTGAGAAGTCTTCTTGGGAAGTCTTTTTTGGGAAGATTTCCCGGAAATTTTTCTATAGAAATTCTAATTTTGGACACAATTCGATGAATTTTAAAACTAATATGTTTATCCAAGAAGACTTTTTTGTTAACAAAGAAAAATTGGAATACTTATAGATAAGTTCACGAACAGATATTGAAAAATGCAAAATCATTCTTAGATCCAATGAGGTTCATGTTTGGTTTCTCCAGCCGAGAAGTCTTCTCGGCGATGAGATCTAAAAAAATCGAAAATCATTCTTAGATCCAATGAGGTTCATTTTTAGCTTCTCCAAGCACACATCACTTCTTAATGAAAGTTACCCACTCGGTTTTGACCAAAAATCATGAACTTGAGTAATTCAATAAGCTTATAAATTTTGAAATAAAAAAGTTGGGATTTTGGCATGAAATAAGAGAGGAAGTGAAAGGGAAATCGTTTGGGTGTGCAAAAGAAGAATATGAAGATGTAGATGTTGATTTGGATGTATTTAGAGTTTGAAATTGGTTGTTCATAGTAGTTGGTGTATTGGTGATAATGACAATGTTTTAAATAAAAGAGGAAGATGGAGATGATTGAGTAAAACAAGCATTTTTAGAAGAAAAAAATGGTATTTTGTGAATAATCTGAACTTCTAAGTAAATAGGGCAAATGAAAGTTTCAAAAAATCATGGGTTAATTTTGCATTTGAGTTTTTGTTTTGAGTCATTTTTTTTCAAAAACTCTTTTATTTTATTGCTTATTATATATTAAAAATCTAATTATTCATTAGTATTAATAAAGACTTTAGTGGAATTTGCCAAATATGACTCAAAACTTTATTTTAAATGCAAAGTATACCCAAACATCAATCAAATGCAAAACTAACCCAAAAGCCTTGTGAAATTACAACCAGCCCCTTATGACCAAACAAAAAAATAAGATTTATTTTTACGAATATAACCCTGCAAAGTCTTCTGAGTTTGTGTAAGTTGTCCAGACGATTTTCTAGATGATTAATGAATGTAGTGAGTCATAGTATTATTTGGTTTAGGGTTTGATAACATATGTTGTAGTATTGTTTGCATTCTTAGGGTTAATTTTTGGAAACTTAACATTTTTATTCAAAAATTAAATTTTTACCTATATGTATTTAGTTATGTATATATTAAACACTTTTTAAGTTGAATTTGATTATAATAAATTGTATAGTTTGTTAATTAAGTTCAAAGTTTATATTTAGGGTCTAGACGACTTTCAAGAAGTCGTCTGATGAATAATATGTACATCAGACGAGTTATGGGAAAGTCTTCTCGATGAATAGTAAATTTAGGGTTGAGAAATCTTACTTGAAAGTCTTCCAAAAGACTTACTTGAAAGTAAGATTTCTAAAAGACTTACTTAAAAGTCTTTTGAATCGAAAATATTTAACTTTATTGGAATTTGTGACTCCTTATATAAAGAAAATTTACACACTTTTTCTTCCTCTCAAATGACTACAAAAAATGAAATTTTTCTCATTCTAAAATTTTTCAACCTCTCTTTAATCTTTTTGAACTCAAAAACACCAAACTTTATATCAATTTCTCATTTTTATCTCATGTCTTTTTCACTGAATTATTTTGTTTTTCTAATTTTTTATTACATGGTTCTCATCTTCCACTCCTTTAAAGGTAAATTTATAAATCATATTTTTCATTTGGTAACCCATTGTTGCTTAAAGATCTTATCTTTTGAATTTTTTTTGTTGTTTTAAGTTATTACTTTATTTTTCAAAATTTTCTATGTTTTGAAGTCATTTGAATAGTTTTGGATATGCACGTTTTTCAGATCTGAAACAGACTTGGAAGACTTCCAGAGAAGTCTTCTCGAAAGTCCTCTAACAGTTATTGCACTAGACGACTTCCAGGAAGTCTTCTGGCAAACTTTTCTCCAATATCTTCTTTTTTTATAACAGATCTGAGCATTTAGGTAAATCTCCATGACAGAGTTTTGGTAAGTCTTTAATTGCTTAAAGCTCTTACCTTTTTCCCAAACTAAAATTTTCTATTAATATATCATTTTTGTCACATATCTTTCTCACTATTTCATCTTGTTTTGCAGGTTTATTACATGATTCTCATCTTATTCTACTTTAAAGGTACATATATTTTTTGAATATGTATTTTTGTGTGTTCTTAAATGTAGACATCTCATCTTCCACTAATTTTATCTGTTTTGATGTTATTTGAACGTTTTTAGATTTGCAGGTTTTTCATATCTGTGTCAGAAGACTTCCCAGACGACTTCCTGGAAGTCTTCTGGACGACTTCCTCGAAGTCTTCTGGACGACTTCTGGAAGTCTTCTAGACGACTTGCAGGAAGTCTTCTCAAAAGACTTCTAACATATAATTGCTAGAAGACTTCTAGGAGGTCTTCTGAGAGAGCCTGCTCTCAAGTCAAGTGGAGTCCAAGCCTGTTTTTGTGGATGAATAATCTATAATAATTTGGTTTAAGGTTATTTTGTGATTTGTAGGTGTACACTTTTAATTGTGAATTTTCTTTTTGTAAATTTAAACAGATATTAATGAAAATTTTCTTTTATAAATATATTCATGTCTATAATGTTATCTTGCCAAAAATATATGACATTATTGAAGTTATTGATATAATTTTAATAGCAAAACACAATAATACAAAAGTAGCCAAATTTACTACAACTAAGGGAGAAAATTTCCAAGAAAACTTAGTCAAATTCACAGCACATCAAATATTACATAAGTTCAAACATATGACAGTTTCACTAGAAGACTTCTGGAAAGTCTTCTAGAAGACTTAAATATAAAGTGGGAAATTAAAATATAAGCGGGAAATTTGAACGGGAAATTAAAATATAAGCGGGAAATTAAAATTGAAAATTTAGTGAAAATTGAAATTTTAAATTTCATGAAAGTTAAAAAGTATATCTTATGATCTAAGAAGATACATTAAACCATATTACTTGATATTTTTGAAGTTACTTAACACTTTTGAAAGTTAAAAATATATCTTTAAGTTACTTAACAAGTTTACAAAAACTAACGTAGAAGACTTCTTGAAAGTTTAAAAATATATCTTTAAGTTACTTAACAAGATTACAAAAACTAACGTAGAAGACTTCCAAGGAAATCTTCTAGCAGACTTACACAAAAATCCTTCTCAGATTAGCTAGAAACATTAATAAACATGAATATTGATAAACTCATAATTAAAACCAATTAAGTTATGAATTTCATTCAGGAATCCAAATATCAATTAATATACATGAATTAATAAGAAAATGTTAAAAATTCTTTATAATTTTAGAGAAAATGAAACTGTAGTAAACATTGACGTAGACCACTTCCACGGAAGTCGTCTAGAAGATTTCCAAGGACGTCGTCTAGAATACTTCCAAGGAAGTCGTCTAGAAAACTTCCAAGGAAGTCGTCTAGAATACTTCCAACGAATCCGTCCATACGACTTATACGGAAGTCGTCAAAAAGGCCATTTTGCAATTGAAAATTTACAAAGGAAGACTTCCAGAGAGGTCTACTCTACAATACACTTCTTTGGAAGTCTTCCTTTGTAAATATTGTCTTACTTTTGTTTTAAAAAAAAGTTCAAAAATACTAGAGAAGATATCGCGGTAAGTCGTCTAGGATAAACAAGTTAGTTTTGCAATTGACCAAATTGTGTCAGAAATTTGACTTTTCCCAGACGACTTACAAGTAAGTCGTTTGGATGAAAAAAACTTAAATATTTAACATTAACTAAACGACTTATATGTAAGTCATCTCAGGTTACTTTTTCAATTAAAAAATAAAACATAAATATTTAATTTTAACTGGACGATTTGTAAGTCGTCCGTCAGACGACTTACATGGAAGTCGTTTGTGATATCCAAGGTTTAACCAGAATATCGGAAACAATTTTTGGAAGACTTCTGTGTAGGTCGTCTGACGAACAACTTACATGTAAGTTGTCTAGTTAAAATTAAATATTTAAGTTTTAGTTTCTAACTGCAAAATTAACCTCAGACAATTACATATAAGTCGTCTAATTAATATTAAATATTAAAGTTTTGTTTTCAGTCAAACGACTTACAAGAAAGTCGTGTGGAAAAAATCAAATTTCTGACACAATTTGGTCAAATGCAAAACTAACATGTTTATCCTAGACGACTTACTAGGAGCTCTTTTGTGGTATATTGAGATTTTTTGCTAACAAAGAAAACTAGAAAACCTCCAGATAAGTCGTCTCTAAAAATACATAAAAAGTCAATTACAAAACTAATTTTTGCATTGACCAGACGACTTCTGTGTAAGTCTTATACGTCCAGACGACTTCCGTGCAAGTCTTCTACGTCCAGATGACTTACACGGAAGTCATCTAGGCGAACACATCTGGAAAAAAATTGAATTCATACCTTAAATTAGTGAGATAACTTCCTTAGCACACAAAACTCTTCTCCAAGCAAACATAAGCTCAAAAGAAAGCGATCCACCAAGAATCGTAATCTTGAATCAAAATCTTGAATTTGTAAGATGAATATAGAGAGAAAGTGAAAAATGTTTAGTTTTGAGCATAAGAAATAAGATAAGAGGATTGAAAATTGATTTTTAGGTGTATTAAGAGTTTCAAATTGGTTGTTCATGGTGGTGGGTGTATTGATGGCAATGACATTATTGTAAATACTTGATATGAGGATGATAGAGTAAAATACTTATTTTCGAAAAAAGTAATTGCATTTTCGTTAATAATCAGGACTTTTTAAGTGAATAAGACAAATAAAATTTTCAAAAAGTCATGGGTTAGTTTTGTGGTTGACTTTGAATTTTAGTTTACTTTTGCAAAAAGCCCAAGACTTTATAATATAATATAAACTAGTTTTAGATAATGATAAATATGAAATCATTAAATTTGTTTTTAATTTCTAATTAATTATATATTAATAAATCTAACCAATCATTACGAGTATTATTGATTTTAACCGCTCCAACTTTTAACATGAGAGCTCGAGTCGCAAATAATAACATAGACTAGACAAAAGGAAATTATGCAAAAGTGAATAAACATCTCAATAGTAGAAATTATAAAATACTTTTAGTTCATAAAAAATATCTTAGAATAATTTATTTAAATTAATTTTGTAATAATAGTACAAAAGGAAATTTTTATAAATAAAGTATTTTTCTTATTTTTAAAATATATATTATGCTGCTAAATATTATGTTTATAAATAATGTTTATTTTCTTTTAATATCAAAACTGTTTTTATGTGAACTTTTCTTTTTGTGAAATCACATTATATATAAAATATATTTTCATTCTCATATATTTACAAAATATATTTTCTTTCCTTTTTGTAAATATATATCTCGTTTTCTATTATATAAATATTTATTTTTATTATATATATTATTGAAAATATAGAAAAGGAAACGAAATTTAACAATTTAATTGACATAAGTTATTAAATATTTTTTAGTAATGATAATAATATATATTATTTTTTATTTAAAGGTATCTTTCTAATTAACCATTTTATAAATTAACGTGAGTATGACACGTAAAAAGCTAACATCTCAAATAATATTATAGAGATCTCTATAATATTATTTGAAAAGTTAGTTTCCTATGTATCGCACTCACTAAACTTTAATTCTTACGGTGGTTAATTACGGAGATACCTCTCAAAAATTATTACAACTAATTACCTTTATTAAATGTATTTTCCTTTTATTTAATATTTTTGTTGATTAGATTATTATTTATTTTTTACAAATAACAAATATAATAGAAAAGGAACATTAATAAACTTTCTAGATTGTTTATTGTAAAACAAATTTTATTTTTCTTACATTATATTTTCCTTAAGCAACATAAATAAACAAAGGAAATATCAAGAAATATTTAATATATAAAAAAAATTATTTACAAAAAGTGACAAAATAAAATAATTTAGATACTCTTAAAAAAATATAATTGTGAATATATTTTTGATCTAATGATTTAAAATAAAATAATTGAAAGCAAAATAAACTGATAGTCTAATACCATATTTTTCAGATCACATGGCAAATTAGGAAAACAGACAAAATTATAAATGATATTTCCCTAATTTTAGTAGATATAAATTATACAATGTCTTCACAGTTCTAAAATTGACTAACTAATTAACAGAATTTAGTTATTTATAAATATTCATATGTGTACATGAATTTTTAAAATATTATAATTATGTTTATTATTATAATTACGTTTATTAATGCAACTCCACCATTATATTTATGTTTCCAGTTTTTTCAAAATAACATATATTAACTTTATAAGCTTTATAAAATATATTTAGAACGCTTAAGTTACGAAAATAGCTTTTTGACAACAAATGATGAACATAACTAAAATGGGATTTGCCAAAAATGACTTAAAACTTGATTTTAAATGCAAAAGTGTATCCCAACTCAAATCAAAGATAAAAATAACTCAAAAGGTTAGGAAATTACAAACATCCCCTCATGACTAAACAAAAACAATATTGTAGTTTACTATTATAACCTTGCGAGTGAGAAGACTTTAAGGAAAGTCTTCTGAGAAAACTTTCTTGAAAGTCTTCTCATGTTGTAGATCTTAAAGATAATTTATAAAAAATATTTTGATTAGTAAAAAATCCTAATACTCTAATTATAGACATTTATAAATGATATAAATTTAGATTTGCTAAAAATTGAATAGTTTTCAACATAGATGGGTGAATGTAAGTTAATCATTATATTCTTTGGTTTATGGTTTGATAACTATGTTATAGTATTGTATGTGTTTTTAGGATTACATTATGGTATCTTAATTTTATTTTTTTTAAAACTAAATTTGACCCATATATGTTTAGTTTTGTATATATTAAACACTTTATAAGTGTATTTTAAGTTTAATAAAGTTTTTGTATATGATTTAGTAATATATTTGATTTTAAGGTTTTTGAATACTTAAATTTTCGAAAATATAATGCACTAGAAGACTTACTGGAAGACTTAACTATCATTTATCGCTTAAAATTTTAGAAGAATTTAGGTTTCCCGCCTATTTTTAAGTTTCCAATAAGTTTTCCATAAATCTTCCAGTGGAAGTCTTAAGTCTTCCAGTGGAAGTCTTAAGTCTTCCAGTGGAAGTCTTAAGTCTTCCATAAGATTAAGTGTATTAGATTTTAAATATTATTTAATAATTTCGTAGAAAATATTTTGGTTGGGGAAAAATCCTAATCATTTAATTATAGGCATTTTAAGTGATATAAATTTAGGTTTTAAAGTTTATTTAAGTTTTATGAAGTATTTGTTTCTAATAAGTTAGTTATTTTGAGTTTAGGGTATATGTGACTTAAATCTTCCAATGAATAATGCACTAGAAGACTTAGGGTTTAGAAGACTTTCAATTAAGTCTTCAAGTATGTATTCTATTAGAAGGCTTACTTGAAAGTCTTCTTAATCGAAAATATTTTAATTTTATTAGAAGTTTTTTCTTTTTATTTAAAGAAAAATTTACACATTATATCTCTTCCTCTCAAATGGTTGCAAGAAAATGTATTCTCATTCTAAAATTCTCCAACCTCTCTCTAATATCTTTGAACATAAAAAAACTTTATATCAATTTCTCATTTTTATCTCATGTTTCTCACCTCTTTATTTTGTTTTTGCAGGTTTTTCATCACATGGTTCTCATTTTCCACTTCTTTAAAGTTAGATCTATAAATCATATTTTATCATTTGGTAACTTCTTATTGCTTAAAGTTCTTAAATCTTCAAAACTTTTTTTATTGTCTTAAGTTCTTACCTTATTTTGGAAGCTTTTCAATGTTTTGAAGTCTTTCATAGAAAAAAACTAAACTTTATATTAATTTCTCATTTTTATCTCATGTCTTTCTCACTGATTTAATTTGTTTAGATATGCAGGTTTTTCAGATCTGAGACAAATTGGAGGACTTTCATGGAAGTCTTCTAGGAAGTCTTTCATGGAAGTCTTCTAGGAAGACTTTCATGGAAGTCTTCTCAGAAGTCTTCCAATAAATAATGCACTAGAAGACTTCCGCATAAGTCTTCTGGGCGAATAGTAAATTTAGGGTCTAGAAGACTTCCAAGTAAGTTTTCCATGAGGTATTCTATTAGATGACTTTCAAGTAAGTTTTTTCATAAAAAAACTAAATTTATATTAATTTCTAATTTTTATCTCATGTCCTTTCTCACTGATTTATTTTGTTTGGATATGCAGGGTTTTTAGATCTGAGACGACTTGGAAGACTTTCATGGAAGTCTTCTCGAAAATCTTCCAACAAATAATGCACTAGAAGACTTCCACGGAAATCTTCTAACAGAGTCTTCTCTCATGTTATGGAGTCCAAACTTATTTTTGTAGAGAAATGATCTATAATAATTTTTTTATGGTCGTTTTATGATTTGTAGGTGTACTCTTTTAATTGTGAATTCTTTTGTAAATTTAAAGAGATATTAATAAAAAAAATTAAAATATTTTCATGTATACAATATTAACTTGTCAAAAGTACTTGACATTAATAAAGTTCTTGATACAAATTCAATAGCAAAACATAATAACACAAAAAATTAGTCAAATTTACTACGGCTAAGAGAGAATACTTCTCAAGAAAATTTAGCTAAATTCACCAAATATCAAATGTTACATAAATACTTCAATCTATTCTGAGCATCAAGGTCTATACTAGTCTTTTAAGTCTTCTTGTTAGAAGACTTATAATTAAGTTTTATGGGAATTATTCTAACAAAAAGACGTTAGAAGACTTTCGAGAAGACTTATAATTAAGTCTTCTGGAAAGTCTTCTAATGTCTTCTTGTTAGAAGACTTATAATTAAGTTTTACGGGAAGTCTTCTAACAAGAAGACGTTAGAAGACTTTCCAGAAGACTTATAATTAATTCTTCTAGGAAGTCTTTTAATGTTTTCTTGTTTGAAGACTTATAATTAAGTTTTATGGGAAGTCTTCTAACAAGAAGACATTAGAAGACTTTCCAGAAGACTTATAATTAAGTTTAGTAGGAAGTCTTCTAATGTCTTCTTGTTAGAAGACTTATAATTAAGTTTTATGGGAAGTCTTCTAACAAGAAGACGTTAGAAGACTTTCCAGAGGACTTATAATTAAGTCTTCTGGAAAGTCTTCTAATGTCTTCTTGTTAGAAGACTTATAATTAAGTTTTATGGGAAGTCTTCTAACCAGAAGACGTTAGAAGACTTTCCAGAGACTTATAATTAAGACTTCTTGGAAGTCTTCTAATGTTTTCTTGTTAGAAGACTTATAATAAACATATTTTATAACTTCTAAATTATCACCAATAAAGTTATGGATTTCATTCAGGACCCCAAATATTGTCCAAACACATGAATTAACAATAAAATTTTAAAAATTCATTTTAAATTTGAGAAAATGAAGATGTATTATACATTGTCTTAGAATACTTTCGTGAAAGTCTTCCCACAAGATTTCTCTGGAAGTTTTCCATTCATGTCATTTTTACAAATGAAAATTTACAAAGAAGACTTTCATGGAAGTCTTCCAACTTTTCTTTGTTGACAAAAATATTTAGGAAGATTTCCACGGAAGTCTTCATGGATAAACATGTTAGTTTTGCAATTAGCAAATATCTGTCAGAAATTTGACTTTCTCTAGAAGACTTACATGTCAGTCTTCCAACGGAAGACTTCCGTGGAAGTCCTCCGAACTTTTCAATTAAGTTTGCGTAGGTTACTTTTGCAATTGACTATATTTGATTTCTTTTGGAGAAGATTTTCAGGGAAGTCTTCCGCTGAAAGACGTCCCTGAAAGTCTTCTTTCGCTACCTTATGTTTGACCAGAAACACTGAATAAAAATTTGGAAGACTTCCACTTAAGTTTTCCAGTGGTAGACTTACGTGGAAGTCTTCCAATTTAAATTAAATGTTCAATTTTATATTTTCAATTTCAAAAGTAACCTACGCAGACTTCCACGTACCGTAAACAGACTTAATTTAAAAGTTCGGAAGACTTACCGGTAAGTCTTCTGGAGAAAGTCACATTTCTGACACATATCGGTCAATTGCAAAACTAACCTGTTAATCTGGGAAGACTTCCAAGGAAGTCTTTCTAATTTTTTTTTCAACAAAGAAATGTTGGAATACTTCCACAGAAGTCTTCCTAAAAACACACAGAAAGTCAATTGCAAAACTAACCTATGCTTTGACAAGGAAGACTTCCGTGGAAGTCTTCTCGCGAAACAATATGGGTAAGCTATTCGATTCATACCTTAAACCACTAAGAAAATTTGTTTAGTTGTCCAAGCACACAGACCTTCACCAAGACAGTTACTCAATCATTAATGACCAGGAATCATGAGCTTGAATGAATTATGATCCTTAAAAACTTTAGAATCAAAAACCTTAGATTTTTTTGATGAATATAGAGAGAAATTGAGAGAGGTGTAGTTTTTGTGGATAAGATAAAAGATAGAATGAGTGAAAATTAATTTTTGATTCATTAAGAGCTCCATCTTGGTTGTTCATGGTTGTTGGGTGAACTGATGGCAATGGTATTTTCGTAAATAATTGATGAAGATGAGGATGATAGAGTAAATACACAATTTTTGAAGACTTACTTAAAGTCTTCTAGTAAGTCTTCCGGTGGCATTTTTATAAATAATGAGAATTTCTGGGGTGAATAGGACTAATCAAATTTTCAAAAAACAAGGGTTAGTTTTGGGTTTGACTTCAAGTTTTGAGTCATTTTTGTAAAAACCCCCATAACTAAATGAAGATAAAAATAGTACTGTAATTTTAATCTTAGTAATGTAAAACAGAACAACGGTTGTTCAATTTGAAATAATAGATGAAATTCATCATACTCAGAAAGAATACTTAAATTGAAATATTATAATTGATATCAAATATATAAGTAAGATGATAATATACAGATAAATACAATCTTTTGAATTTTTTGATATAATTAACTTATGAAATCGTAATTAATCAATGAAGTTTTGAACTATGTCTGATTTGGTTTGTTTATGCAACTTTCAATCTCTTAACACTTTAACTTTTATAATTTTATCCAAAATAACTTATATATAGTTAAAAGTATGTATTAATGCAATTCTGACTTTATATTTCTTTTCTAAAAAAGCATATATCAAATTATAAAATTTGTATATATAATTACAAATCTAAGAGAATGAACCAAACTAAATGAAATTAAAAATAATTCAAGTTTAACTAAACTAAAATAAATTGTTTTTATATTTGGGAAAATATATGGAGCTGAACAATATACCATACATAAACCGATCGAGATTATTATACATGAAATCAAATTTAATTAAGATGAGAACATACTGATATTAATATGATATTATTTTCATAATATAAATTAAAATGATTTAGAACTTATAAATAAATGTATAAATATTTCTATCTGTGCATGAGAACATAATGATATTTAATAGGATTTTTTTATCATAAATATATTTATAAAATTATTTGCAAGTTATAAACAATGAAAGTGATTATTTTAATATTACAATAATTTGGTTATTTTGTAAATATCTATTCTCGTGCATGAGCACGGAAGAATCGTCTAGTGATACATAATTAAAATGTTAATATATTTCAATTATAAAACATTTGAAATATTAACTGAATTTTTGTTCATATAGTTCATAAAATTTGATAGCTGTAATGGTTTTTACCTAATTCAACAATTTTAAAAATCTAATACGGATATATGACCGTCGTGGTCTAATTTGGTCTAACCAATCGATCTGGTTTTAAGAACATTTAAGGAGAGATCAAATACGTTTGGATTTACAATGTACTCAAAGATCTTATGATTATTTTTGCAATATAGTTTTTCTTCCTTAAAAATAAATGTTACTTAAATTTAAGTAAAACTGATTTCAATTGGGTAAATTTTGTTTATTTCATTCAAGACTTTCTGTATAGATATTTAAAAGAATGAAAATTACTTATGTGGTTTCCAAGCAAATACCAATACATTTGATTAGATGACTTCATCTTGGACGCATACTTATTGGAAAAACATACTTATTTTTCACAACAACATTTTCTTGCAGCACAATGTCCTAAATTATAACCCCATTTTCTACAAAACTCATCGCAACCTATTATGCCTCTATATTCACACGGTTCCGAGGTGTCAAAGCATACTACCTGTTTTATTCCTCCATAACCTATTTATATGAAAAATAATTTAAATCAATACATCTTAATTAATCAAAATATTTTAAAATATGAGTACAAAGATAAACCATTACCCGGAGTATCATCAGCTGTAGTACCACAATGAACAAAAGATACGATAAAAAGGATAGTGAAAACAAATTTGATTAAAGTCTTCATTGTGATAGCCATTTTTAATATCAATTTTGATATCAATATAAGATATTCTCTTTAACTTTTTATGATTTTTCTTCACACATCCTGAGTATATATAATAGCATAAACATACAGTTTTAGAAGTATTTTCTTAGTCAAATATAAAATATACTCTTTCCTTTTATTTCTATAAATTATTTAGCCATAACAGACACACAAAATTAAAATTAAATGAAAATTCATTTGTATATAAAAAATCAATAAGCTTACATTTAAAAAAAAATCCTTTTTATTTTTTATGTGCTTTTGTAAATAAAATAAAAATAAATTTAAAATTTAACTAAAATTTTGATCAGGAAAAAATGAAATAAAATAATTAGTATCAATGGCAATCAATATAATATTTTTAGTTTACTAAGGATATCTAAGTAATTAACCGCCATGAGAATTAGCATGAGTATCTATTTTTTATAACGTGAATATAACAGGAGAATCAATATAATATTTTTTAGTTTATTAGGTTTATATTTTATGAATCACACACGCACACACACACATACACACACATATATATATATATATATTCGTTTTAAAATTTTATAAATGTTCATATTATAAAATAATTTGAAAAATATGAAGAAAAAGGAAACCTAAATTAAAAAGGAGAAATTAAATTAAATAGAATTTAATAATGGCAATTAAATATATTTCTTTATTAAGGGTACCACTGTATTTAAATGTTGCTAGAATTAATGTGAGCACAACACATAAGAATTAATGTGAGCACAACACATAAGAATTGACTTGTGAAACAATATTATAGAGATTTACTTTTAAAAAATGTAAATTAGAAAGAAAAAATAAATGAAGGAAAGAGTCCATGAAGCTTAACTCGTTTCGTTCGGATGTATATATATGAAAAATTTACATGTAGAGTCACTTTGTCACTTCTCAATTACATGGGGAGTCACTTTCCACATGAGACACACTTTTATGGTGTTGCTTGACTATTATGCCCTTTTACACAATTTTCTTAAAGCTATCATCTCTCTCTCTTTCGTAACTATCTTCTAACTCTATCTCTTTTTTTTCCAGCTTTCACCTAACTCTTTCTCACTTTCCCAATTCAACTTTATTAACCTTAATTCGTCTAAATCTCTTATGTTTCTGAAAGATTCATGTTCCTAATTCATATTCAAAGAAATTAAAACCTAAAATACACTCACCCTCTTCCTCCTCTTCCATATACCTCTATCTCTTGCCATGAAAATCGAAGATCCAAACTCATCAGAAACCTCCCATCTTGATGACTTTGGTTTCTTTGATGGCAGCAAATCAATTCCAATGATGGGTTCTCCACCACCATCGTTGAGAGAAGATAAAGTCAAAGAGATTTGGAGCGAGATGTTGACTTCTTGCCAAGAGTTGGTTACCTCAAGAGATTGTATTATGGGGACTGGGAGCCGCATGTTAGAAACCAAGCTCTGGATTGGATTCTAAAGGTTTGATTTTTTTTGAATTTGGTTTGGTCTCTGTTTAGAGTTTTGATCTTTCTTGAATCTGGTTTGGTCTCTGTTTAAAGTTCACTCACTGATAAGTTGATAGATCATTGATGTTTATTTTTAAAAAAGGCTTATGAGACACTTGGATCTTATCAATAGATTGAGAGTCTGATATGTTTGAGTTACTGAGTGTTTTTGTTTTTGTGTTTGAAATAGGTTTATGCTCATTATAGTTTTCGAACATTGTGCACAAGCACCATCCACGTCGTCTCCTGGATCGAAGCTCCACGTCTGGTGGTGTACTTGGTGGGGCTACATCAGCTTTGGTTCTCTTTGAGTTAATGGAGTACCACCTTCTCGCTCAGCTCTGCCATGGCGTGATTGTTGTGTTCAATGTATTGTTTCTCTTCTCTAATACCACCATGTTCATCAACAAGTAAGTTAATCATGAATCAGTTATGATTCATTTGTGACATTTTGATTGAGTACGTTGTTTTTGGCTTGTGGCTTCTATCGATCTTGGGTAACTCGTTCAACTTCTTGACATTGGCATACATAGGTAAAGGCTCAATCTTTTATAAAATATAGACTTTTTCTCATGTTTCGCTAAACCTTTTAATCTTTCATAAAGTGTAACATTATCCATATTTCCGTCCACAATTATTAGGTTCATAATTTATGTTTTAACAAGATGTGTTCATGAAATATATATCCATAAGTGCATCCACAAATTTAGGATAGGTGTTTGGTGGATGAGTTCTTGGTGGATAAAGAGGTCGTGGATTGAGGAGTTGTGTATGCTAGTTTCAATGGTGTTACAGAGTTCTTGAACCTCAACCATACATCCACATAAGCTTCAATCCATGTCCATGGCAATTTGTTCATAGATAGTAGTCCACAAACATAAACACCATCTCTATATCGCTCGTCCACACATCGCATGTCCACACACCACCTATCCACATATCACCTGTCCACGTATCTCTCTCCCGTCCACACATTACCCGTCCACACACACATCACCCATCAAGGTTAAAATTCTCCACAATCTCTATCTGGCCCACAATAAAGTGCCTCACATGTAGGAAGTGCCTCTAAATGTAAAGAAAAGTTAAAAAGTGGCTTTGAGTGCCTCTATATATATAGGGTTGGGCATTTTACCTGATATTTGAATTTGTATCCGAATCCGACCCAAAAAATCTGAACTGAAATAGTAAAATACCCGAACGGATATTGAATTAGAAGATATTAGATATCCGAACCCGAACGGATAATACCCAAACCCAAATAGATACCGAAGATAACTGAACATATGCATAATTTTTAACCATATATTTCTAGTTTAGTTCTTTCATTATTTTTCAAAATATTTATATTGATGTTACACATGACTTAAATTTTTTTAGGGAAAATCTCTCAAATAGCCCTTTTAAAAGTTTTTTGTCACAAAAATAGTCTTCAAGAAAAAAATGACCAAAATAGACTTTTTTATTTTAAAAATTTGAATATTTTTTTTTAATTTTAAACTTCACTTCCAAATCTCCAATCAATAACTATAAATCCTAAATTTAGATTAGTTAATCAAAGGAGTACAAATGTATATTTATACCTTTTAATAAAGTATATTTTGATTATTTTTCTCTTTGAATGTTATTTTGGGGATACACACTTTTTCAGGTCTATCTTACTATATTTCTCTCTTTATATATATATATATATATATATATATATATATATATATATATATATATTATAATTTTGGATAAAATGATTTACTATTCACTTAAAACACATGTCAAGTTCTTATTTCTTATATTAACAAAAGTTGCATCCAAAAATTTGAAAAAAAAACTAATGAAGTTAGTGGCTTTTTGCTCTTAATTTTTTTGTCTTCAAACATGTTAATTGTCCTATTAAAATTAAAAAATTAAAATGAAAAATCAGTTAAGTTAAAGGTATATTTTTAAATACAAGAAATTTAAGAAATGAATAATTTAATTTTTTAAAAGCTAAATATCCGAACTCGACCCGAAATAACCAAACCCGAACTAAAAGCACCAATATCCAAACTAAACTACCAATATCCGAACTAAAAATACCCAAATCCGGTCTGAAGTATAGAAATATCCAAACGGGTACTAAACCCATATACCTAAATACCCAAAAATCTGAAATACCCAAAAATCTGAAATACCCGAAAATCCAAAATACCCAAAAATATAAAATATTCGATCCAAACCCGAACGGGTATCCGAACGCCAACCCCCAAATTTCTACTTAGAGAGCCACATCGAGAGTGTTTTCTTTGTCTATTGATTTGGATTTCAAAGTCAGTTTTCTATAAATAAGTTGGTTATGAGGGCAAAAAAAAAGAATTATGAGTGGGGGAATCAATTTAATTTCCTTATAATTTGCAATATTTAAAAAAAAAAATCTGAGTGGTGGCAGTTGCCCCCATCTTGGACCAAGTAGGACCGCCATTGTTTGGGTGTATATATACAAGACTAAAAGGTTCGGATACAAACGTGAAACACTCAAACCCCTAATTTCTACTTAGAGAGCCACATCGAGATATCAGATCACAAAGAGAGATTCACAACCCTTTTTCTTCCCTTGGAATATTTTCTAGGGTTCACAAAATCAAAGACGATGTTGATGTCAGATCTTCCAGTGGATTTGGTTGAAGAAATACTCTCTAGGGTTCCGGCCACGTCTCTGGTACAGTTGAGATCTACTTGCAAACTATGGAACACTTTATTTAAAGACCGAAGCTTCACCGGGAAGCACCTTCTTCCTAACGCTCCAAACCAGCCTCGTGTTTTCATGTTGAAGGAATATAGGATTTTCCTACGAGCGTAGATCTCAACGTGGTTCCTCCTTCTATTGAATTTAGCGATGCACTTGACCTAAAGGATTATAAGTCACACAGGGTCTACGATGTAGACACAGTTTTTCATTGCGATGGTTTGCTCTTTATTAGCAGATAACTATCGGCTTGTATAGTTTCTATATTCTAGTAAATATTCTAGAGTATATTCTTAACAGTTTTGTAAAGATCCCTGAGATCTCTCTACTCATTGTACTATATATTCACAAATGTATACAAGATCAATTCAAGGGAAACATATCTACTTTCATGGTATCAGAGGGTTCACGATTCTGAACCTCTTCTACGCTTCTTCCCTGCGTCTTCTTTTCTTCTTCCTTCTTTTCGTCTTTTTCTTCTACTCTCCTCCGTGGCTGCTCAACCAAACGCTGCTCCAATCGAACGTGCGTATGGTGTTACCAACATCAAATCGCACGTCCCTTTTCTCTTGGACATTGACGATGGTAACTATGACGCATGGAGAGAACTATTCATGACTCATTGTCAAAGTTTCGATGTTTCCGGCCATTTGGACGACACTCTCTTACCTGCAGATGACAACGATGCTGCGTGGACTAAGAGAGATGGTCTGGTGAAACTGTGGTTGTATGGCACGCTATCGAAGAATCTCTTCCGGAGTACCTTCAAAACCGGAGGTACGTCGAGGGAGATTTGGGTACGAATTGAAAACTTCTTCCGCAACAATAAGGAAGCGCGCGCAATCCAGCTTGATCACAAGCTTCGATCCCAAGAAATTGGTGATCTTTCAATTCATGCCTATTGCCAGGAACTCAAATCCATTGCTGATAACTTGGCCAACGTTGATGCTCCTGTCACTGAGAGAACGTTGGTCACTTACCTGCTGAATGGGCTAAACGGAAAATATGACAATATCATAAATGTCATTATCCATCGTACTCCTTTGCCAACGTTCGATGAGGCTCGTTCCATGTTAATCCTAGAGGAAGATCGGCTAGGAAAAGGAAAGAAATTGACTGATGATTCTTCTTCATCGGCTAAAGCTTTGAACGTTGCCGTCACGCCTACGGAACGACCTTCTCCGCAACAACACAGCCAACACCAGCAACAATTTGGCAAAAACAGAGGAAACCGTGGTAGAGGAGGCCATCGCGGTCGTGGCAGAAACAACAACTACAATCAACAACGCCCACAACTTAATCAATGGAGTGTTCCTTAGTGGACTAATGGCTATCCGATGTGGAATCATCAGCAGTTCAACCCTTGGGCTCAGCTACCCCTAACGCCATTTCCACAACCAGGATTGCTCGGCCCTAGACCACAACAACAACAACCACACGCCATACCTCCTACGAACCAGAAAAACGAGCCACAAGGGGTCTACAACACCATGACACTCTTCGACCCTTCAGATAATCAATGGTATATGGACTCCGGAGCCACAGCGCATCTCACGAACACGGCAGGTAATCTTAAGTCTGTTTTTAAAAATAATATCGGAAACACAGTCACCGTTGCCAATGGAGGTACGATTCCAGTTAATATCTCTGGTTCTCTATCTTTCTTCACCAAACATCGACCTCTCTCTCTAAATATTGTCCTTGTTACACCTTCCATTTTAAAAAATCTTATATCTGTCTGACGCTTTACTAGAGACAACTCATGTTCTGTTGAATTTGACCCTTTCGGTTTTTCTGTGAAGGATCTTCAAACCAAGAAGATGATTCTCCGCAGTGACAGCGAAGGAGACCTCTATCCTATTCTTCCGCCTTCAAATAATGCTACTAAGCAACATTCTTCTTTCTTTGCAGCTTCGTCTGACGTTTGGCACCAACGGGTGGCTCACCCCAGCAACCAAACTTTAGATTTTTTATTTACTTCCTCAGCTTTATCATGTAATAAACGTGATCCTAATCACTTGTGTTCTGCTTGTCAATTTGGAAAACAAACAAAGCTTCCTTTTTATCAATCAAACACGAGTGTCTCTGGTCCTTTCGAAATTATCCATTCGGACTTGTGGACTTCGCCGGTAACAAGTATTAGTGGGATCAAGTACTATGTACTCTTTCTTGATCATTTTTCCCACTTCTTATGGGTGTACCCCCTGCGACATAAGCATGAAACATACTCAAAATTTCATCACTTTGCTAACTATGTTAAAACGCAGTTTGGCAAAGAAATAAAATCACTACAATGTGATAATGGTGGGGAGTTCAACAACTCCGAGTTTCACAGCTTCTTCGCTTCAAAGGGTATAACCTTCCGTTTCTCTTGCCCACACACTTCCCAACAAAACGGAAAATCGGAAAGGATGATACGTACAATAAACAATGCAGTGCGCAGTCTCCTTTTCCAAGCTAATCTACCTTCTTCCTTCTGGGTAGAAGCTCTTCACACGGCGGTCCACATCTTGAATATACTTCCATCGAAAGCGATACAAAACAAGGTCCCTTTCTCCTTACTTTTTCAAAAACCACCCTCTTACTCTCACCTTAAAATCTTTGGCTGCTTATGCTATGCTAATATCAACCACTCAAATTCTCAAAAGCTGTCTCCCAGGTCCGCTAAATGCATTTTCTTGGGCTACCCTAGCAATCACCGGGGATACAGATGCATGGATCTCTCATCTAAGAAAATCATCATTTCACGAAATGTGAACTTTGATGAAAAACTCTTTCCTTACAAAGATGCAAAAACACCAATCCCATCAGCCTATGATTTTCTAAACACTGACCCGTCTCCTTCCCCTATCTTCCGTGAGATATTGGAAGCTCCATCTGCAACTACTCACCATCCGGTTGCAGTCCCACCTCCTCGTGAGGCGCCAACTCATACTGCACCTGCAGTACCAGAGGTACCACGACACTCAATGTCAACTCGCTCTAAACACGGTATTTCCAAACCAAAACAAATTTTCTCTCTTCAAACTCAAGCCATTTCCCCTCTACCAAAAAGCCATCTTAGTGCACTAGATGATCCTAACTGGAATCACCCGATGACTGTAGAGTACGATGCTATTGTTAAAAGCGAGACTTTTGATCTTGTCCCGCGACCTCCTAACACTAACATTGTGCGCTCCATGTGGTTGTACAAACATAAGTATGATGCAGATGGAACTTTTGGGAAACACAAGTCTCGTTTAGTGGCTAATGGGAAATCATAAGAACATGGCGTCGACTTTGATGAAACATTTAGCCCAGTAGTCAAACCGGTGACCATACGAACGGTGTTACATGTGGCATTGGCAAACGGATGGGAGGTGAACCAGCTCGACGTTCAAAACGCTTTCTTACATGGGACATTGGACGAGACGGTATATATGTTTCAGCCGCCGGGTTTCGTGGACAAAACAAAACCAAATCATGTCTGTAAACTCAAGCGCTCCATTTATGGCCTAAAACAGGCTCCGAGGGCATGGAATGCAAGATTTGTTAAATTTATAACTAACAATGGTTTTATGCAAAGCAGATCGGATGCGAGCTTGTTTGTCTACAACAAAAATGGACTAATGGCGTATCTTATACTCTACGTTGACAATATCATTATCACCGCATCAACACAGGTTCTCAAAGATACAATCATTCGGGTGTTAAAGTCTGAGTTTCCCATGACGGACTGCGGCATCATCCACTCCTTCCTCGGCATATCTGCAAAATTTAATGACAGAGGACTCTTTCTCAATCAAAGTAGATATGCAGAGGAGATAATCCAAAGAGCCGGCATGACTGATTGCAAATATGTCTCTTCATGCATGATCCCAGAGAGACCCACTGGCTGGCCCTGAAACGTATTATCCGCTATATACAAGGCACAAAGACACTAGGCTTACAATTGCTGAAGAAACAGAGTTCTACTCTCACGGCCTACACCGACGCTGATTGGGGCGGCTGCCCCACAACTAGGAGATCGACGTCTGGCTTCTGTTTGTACCTTGGAGACAACTTAATATCATGGTCGGCAAAACGCCAACCAACAGTGTCAAGATCTAGTGCCGAAGCGGAGTATAAGGGAGTTGCAAATGCCGTAGCAGAGGCATGTTGGTTACGCAATCTTCTACTCGAAATGGGGAGGCCTCTAACAAAAGCTACAGTGGTATTTTGTGACAATGTGAGTGCGGTTTACCTATCATCAAATCCTGTTCAGCATCAGAGGACCAAACATATCGAAATAGATATTCACTTTGTACGTGAAAAGGTCCTAAAAGGCGAAGTGCGTGTTCACCATGTGCCATCTACACTGCAATATGCTGATATTTTTACAAAGGGATTGCCATCCTCCTTGTTCATGAGTTTTCGTTCCAGTCTTGGCGTAAGTGAACCACCGCTGCGACTGAGGGAGGGTATTAGCAGATAACTATCGGCTTGTATAGTTTCTATATTCTAGTAAATATTCTAGAGTATATTCTTAACAGTTTTGTAAAGATCCCTGAGATCTCTCTACTCATTGTACTATATATTCACAAATGTATACAAGATCAATTCAAGGGAAACATATCTACTTTCACTCTTATGCACCACCAAAGAGGACAAACTCATGGTTTGGAATCCTTGTTTAGGAGAAACAAGGTGGATCGAACAAAACGATGGTCGCAGGTATTATCATCACAAAAAGGTTAGAGGGAGTAAGCCTAAGTTTGCTTTAGGATACGAAAACAACAAATCATGCCGCAGCTACAAAATCTTGATGTTTTGGGGTTTTTACAATATACATAAAGACAAAGTTGGTGGATTTGAAATCTACGACTTCAACTCTAATGCGTGGAGAGTTGTTAATGCTCCCAACTGCTTCGTAATCAATTCTCATGGCGTGACTTTGAAAGGAAACTCTTACTGGATTTATTCTGGTGACAAATACGCCAGCTCCTTACTCAGTTTTTATTTTACAAGAGAGAGATTTATACGTTTGTGCTTTCCTCCGAACACTTCTCATAATTCTATTTATACGGCTCTATCAGTTGTTAAAGAAGAACTCTCAGTGTTACGTTGGATAAATGGTTCAACAAAGATGGAGATGTGGGTGACCAATAAAATGGAAGCAGATTTTTCATGGGGCAAATCCTTCTCAGTGGACTATGGTTTTGATGTTTAAATGTGTCTTTTATTAGGCGAGGACAAGAAAATCGCATTGTGTAATTCATAATTTTGGGATCACTGCTCGAGCAGGCTATGTACTATATAATCGGAGAGGAAGATGGTTATTACACAGAAATCCAGCGATATAGTGATGGAGCTCCAAGTTTTCTACATCATCATATTTTCAGTTATGTACCAAGTTTGGTGCAAATCCATCGAGATATTGAATTAGATGTACTTACCAAGTCAGGTACTCTTTTCCGTCCTCGTAGAAGACGAGGTGGTCGGGGAAGACGAGGTGGTCGTACGTAAAGCTCCAAAGCAGCTGTATGTTCTCATGTTGAAGGAATATAGACTTCTTTCGATGAACGTAGATCTCTTCGTTGTTCCACTTGAACGAGCAAATTATTTGCAGTAGACTATGGTTTACATGATAAAAATGCTTTTGTTTTAATAATATTGATATGATGATAAATAATGTATTTCATAAAAGGTTACAATTTTTTGTGTATTTTAGTTAGACATCTAATATTTTGTATTTTGAAACACAAATAATATATGAAATATTAAAACAATTTCAAAAGACATGACGTTTGATCTTGGTTCCACTTGAAACGCAACAGCTTGCGCCAAAGAAGATGACATACACAAAGTTATATGCACATAATGCATTCTAAGGAAAGGAGACAAACTAGAAGGTAACCTTCAGTTGTTTGTCAATCTATCATTGTTAATGGTCTTAATGTTCAAGTGAAGCTTATGTAAAAAATATTTATGTATGTGATAGAATATTTCTTGCCCATGATACCGTCTTATGTTAATCTATTTTTATTGAGATTGTTAACCTTAAGCATATATGGTAACAATGAAATGGTAACTAAAGGAGTTTAGTTTATAATGAAGATTAACTAATGTACAAGTGATTCTTTCTAAAAGTTTTCTCACCTAGGTGACTCATGAAAACATGTGTCAGTATAACATCAAAGGAAAACAAGTCCAATGTAAGAAGTATAAACATTTGTCATTACTCAACTTTGTGGGCATAATGTGAGAAGTTGTCCGAATAAAAGCGTCCATGGATATGTCATCATAGCTTCATCGTCGAATACTCTTATTGCACTTTCAAAGGGTAACCTAGAATTATGATGCAGAGCTTAAAGACCAATGGCTTGAAGAACTAACAGCCCCAACCATTTGCGCTTTTCAAAGCTCCAGCGCCGACAGTACTCTATAGCGGACATCAGTTCAACTAACTTGGGTCCCATCCCATGCGGCACCTTCAACTCATCCCAGAAAGCTCTGTATTGTTCAGGAGGTTCAAAACTTTCCGTTGGCATTAGGTCTGTGTTTAACCCAGTTATCGCACCAAATTCGTTTAGTCCAAACCTGATGGGTTCATCAACAACGAGACTCCAAATCTCCTTCTTAGCAACACGCAGCTGTCTACAAAGTAGATAATGTACAGTCTTACCAGACCACACACTTGAGCTATCAGCTAACTTAGCAATGATTCCAACCGGAAACTTCTTCACCTCATCCCACACATCCTTACCTAATGCTTCTCTGATCATAGGGAAGTCTCCTATATAGAAATTGTGATTGATCTCTTTGTTTCTAAGATTAGAAGGCCCTTTAGGATACAGTCTTGGAGGGTAATCTCGTGTTTGATCTTCAAAAACATTCATCTGATCATAAGAAGACATATATAATTCAGCCGAATATACAACTAACTAACCTAAAACGGAAAAATAAATCAGCCACAGCCATAATCAAATACTCAGCTAAAACAAGATAGATAACTCAGCCGATTATATAACAAATCAGCCACAAGATAAACCAAACTCAACCACGATATATGTCAAACTCAGCCACAACTAAAATCACACTGTGAAGTCACAACTTAAATCAAACTCAGTCGCAACATATATTAAACTCAATCACAGTATAGATCAAACTCAGTCGAAACTTACCAGAGAAGACTTTTGCGGATCTGACTTTTTCGGAGTGGACGATTTCGGAGTAGACGATTTCGGAGTAGACGATTTTCGAGAAGAAGATGACGGCATTTCTTCTCGACAGTTTTCAGAGACAATGCTAGACTGGAGAAGACGAGTTCACAGAGGAGAGAACAACGACACAATGAAAAACTCTCTCTAGGGTTTGAAGAATTCGACTTCGGAAGAGGGAGTGGGTTTTCTTTTCTTGTTTTGAACTAATTAATGACATGAAATACGTATAAGGTGAGGTGGAATACGGTTAAGGTGACGTGGAATACGGTTTGCTGACATGGCAATCCTAATTAAAAATATAGGCAAACTAAGGAAGGGTGTTTATTGTAATTTACTAGGGTCAGAAAACATTCTAGTAATTTTTAGAAAATGTATGCTATTCTAGTAATATTTCAATTTTTCTGTTCTATTCTAGTCATTTTCTCTATAATTTTTAGGGTGATTATTAGATCTATCAATATAATTTTGTTTATTGCTAGTGTCTAGAATCGCTAACTAGAACCCTGATCATAGTATAGTTAGGCGCAAACGAGAGCATGGTATACTACAAGAATTAATCCCGTTGAGCTAGGTTGCTAAAAACAAACGAGAGTTGATTTAGTTAATTTAATGAACTTACCGAATTAGGTCATAAATCTTGACTCAAGAGACCATCGATCGATGCAGGATCATTTCCATCGATCGATGCAGGATCATTTCCATCGATCGACGGTCATTTCGTGTCAACAAGCGAAAGCTGAGACATCAGACTTAGTCAATAGACTACACTCGCAGCGAGAGCTGATCGTCTTTTACATTAGATATCCAGTTCTATGATTAATAATCTTAGCTTATATCCTCTATAATCCACTTTCCTGAAATCCTAGATCTAGCTATTTATTATTATTGTTTACTTACCAATGAATCAATTATCTGCTATAATTTATTTACTGCTTATTAATCTATTTGTCTACCTTAATTGCGATTGTATTGAGTTTATTGTGTGTCCAATGTCCCTGTCGATTCGATCCCTAAATACTATAATTTAACCTCTCTTGGCAATAGTAGTTCATAGGATTAATTTGATAGAGTTTACATTGAAATACATAAAAACAACCCATTGTGGGAACCAAAATTTTTGCTCTATCAGATTTGTTTTCGAGGTTCGGATTCTCTGCGATTTCCAACGAAAAGTGACCAAATATATGAGGAAACTAAAGAAAGACAACAAAACTAGTATATCTTTATTACAAACTTGCGTATGAGCGTTCCAGAGACAAAAACGTATTGAATGTTTGTTTGGAAACGAGATTACAACAAAAAAACAAATAACATAGGCAATAAAATCTAAGTAAGTTTGCTAGCAAAACCACTTATGTTGAGAAGACCTATGCAGCTCGTTTAGCTAAAAACACACAAAAATATACAACTTTTTGTATTGATTTCAGATTGAACCTTCTGAAGCCTGCCTACATACCTCTTTTGAGGATCATGTCGTACGTAGTTCAATTACAAAGTTTGAATAAGAGGCCAAACTACCTTTGCGAGTTCGTCTAGCAGTCAAGTGCAATACATAGAAAAATAAGCATGTCGAGAATAATGCCTAAGGTTCCTAAGTGCAGAGAGTTCTAAGAGTCTAAAAATTGTCCTCTTTCTCCTCTCCCTCGAATGTGCTTATATATTTCTCTAGAGTCGACCATCTTCCTTATCTCTTCGAGATTCAAGTTTATCATTTTTTGGAGATCTTTCCTTATCTTCTCAAAGTTCATATTTATCTTGGAAACTTCACATTTTCCCTTCTTTCCCCTTTACTTTTATCAAAATCAAATAAACTGTCATTGTACTTTGGGTTTATTCTCGTTTTATATCATAAGTGGGTTTTTGTCGCGTCTTAGGCCTCTCGGGCATTTTTACGACTTAATCGTTTTTATGATTAACCTCAGAGAAATCAGCGATCCTATGGGATGATGGAAATCAATCATTTAATCGAGAAGATAGTGGTGTTAAGATAAACATCATCATCTCTGACGATTGATTCAAACTTTTACGAGAAAACAAGTCTTTATTTTTTTTATCGTAAAATCTTAATGGAAACTCCAATTGAGATGAAACGGAGGGAATTTTGATCGATATCCAAAGGATAACACAGTGAGAGCCTCACTGAGCCTCAGTGGAGTTTTGTGGCGGCGTGTGGGGGGGGGATGAAACAACTCTGTGGCGATGAGACATGCTATGTAACGATGAGATATGTTGTGTGGCAATGAGAGCTCATATGTGGCGATGAGAGATTGTAGCATCCCCAATCCTGAATAAGGATCATGTGACTGACCATGGTTCGAGGAAACGAGCTGAAGATCACTTTGATCAAGATTCAAGCGTTCCATGGTCAAGTTAGGGTTAAGTATATAAAGACTTAACTAAATGAGAAGGAAAGAAACAAGTTAGAAGAGCTAAACAACTGTTTTGGCAGCTGGACGAAGTATACGGCTAGCTCGACCATCTAAACGTAGCTCGAACAAGCTCAGTATAGATCAGACATACTTATGTCAGATCATTCATCTGATCTACCAGCTCACTCATCTGGACCAACTGGGGATCAGCTCAACTCAGCTGGACGGAGTGTTTGGGTATTGGGCAGTTGGTCAGGGTCCGGGCCGGTGGTGGGCCGGGTGGTCCATCCATGGGGGCTAGGGCCTGGTGGACCCTTAGATAAGGGAATGGGCTAATCCTGGTGGTTCTGGGTCTCTGTTTGGGACTGGTATCGACCCAATAAGGGTCAGATACAGGCGCAGGGATGCATGCGGCCAAAAGGTGCAACCTGTCCACCAAGTCATGCCCTTTCGCCAACAAGTCATGCATGTTTGTGGGTCAAGACTTACCCCTTCGTTCTATATAAATAGGGGGACTCTCCACGTTTTTAGCATCCAGTTTTAGACTAAAATACTCATAGAAAAACGTGAGAGAGAGAGAAAGAGAGAGTTTTCGATCAAGATCAAGGTCGATTTGGTGATTGTTTATCCTGCGACTAAGATCGTTTGTGTAAACATCTCCAATTAAGAATGGGGAAGGCTGACAATGGGAAGAACGTGGAAGACCCAAACGTGGTTTCCAAGGTAAGAGATAGGCCGTGGGTTCCTAAGTACATATGGTTAGCCCCTTGTGGCCGAATCGATGGTCTAGACGGTTCCATAGTCTCATCCGTTTCTCTTGATATGTTTCCATTCATTCTTCATCTTCTCCTTTTGGTTATACACGAAAGGATGTGATGGTGGGATCCAAGGATCATGTTCCTGGTCTTAACTCATCCACATCCAAACCGCAACCTAGACCATGGGTTGGTAATGCGGATCAGTCCTGATCGTGCCAATGAATGGGCGGTTGGACCGAACGTTTAGAAAGTCCCAAAGGGTAAGAATTGCCAAAGGGTACGAGTTGACAAAGGTCATGAGTGCCAAAGGTAATGAGAGTCCAAAGGGTACGAGTAACTAGAAGGTACGAGATACCAACAATTACGAGTACAAGAAGGTACCATAGACCAAAGGGTGCAAGTTACCAAAGGGTGCAAGTTCCAAAAGGTGCCATTGGATGCAGGTTCTGTCCGGTCCATATGGATCAGTCCATGGCTTATAAGTTAGGACATATACATGGTTGTCTAAACCGGAGTAATGAGTCGCAAGGTCCAATCAGTTGTAATGCCATCCGGATTGTGGGCCTTACTCGGTTGTATGGATCCATGCCCAAGTCTATTAGGCCATTGAGCCGGACTTCAAGGAATGGCCGATCGTACCTAGACATTGTTCAGATGGACAGACTGGTCTATGGGTAATACGGTTCTGATCGTGTTTTTGTTTGCTTTAACTGGATTGTCTATCTATTCTAAGTCATGTGGGGTGGTTGGATGATTGAATTAGAGTATGATAGACAGTTCCGACTTATTATATGATTGCCTTAATTGAGGTTTATCATAGTTCTAGGGACCAAGCCAAGCTTTGTAGAATCTATCTGTTCTGTCTTCGGTTATGATTAATGCTTATGGGTTATGGTTTCAGGAACTGAGCCTTTTTGTCGTCAAGTCAAGGAGCTGTGAAGACTCAATCGGTGTGAGGTGTGTGGCGTGTGGCTAGATGATGTTAGGGAGGCAATAATTATTGTTTATGAGACTGTTAAGAAACTATGTATTGGATCACATGATTCTGAGTGATACAAGTAAACTTATTAATTATTCCGCTGTGCTATCTGTCAATTTTTATGAACCTCATATGTGAATATGACTTACTAAATAAAAGACTTATAAATGAATCAAACAATCAATGAAATTTTTGAAGTAAGTCTGCGGGTCCAATTGGGTCGAGAGGCCAGGATCGGGTCTTACAAATTGGTATCAGAGCCAGGTTGATTCTAGGATAGTTTGGGTTATCGTAGTCTACACACGCAGCCAGCTGATCAGGTCTCACGGTGAGGTTGTTTTTAGCCTAGGGATTGTTGTGTGTTTTGATATGTTTTTGTACTAACATTTTCTAGAATCCTTAGGTTGGAAAAGGCAAATCCGGACGAGCCCAGAAGAATAAGGTGGCAGATGGACAGTCTGGCCAAGGATGGTCGGAAGAGGTCGACCCAATGGGGTTAGGAAATGATGATCCAGCCAACCTTACTAAAGGGGGAGTCGATAGTACGATAGGAGAGCAAGAGCAGGAGAGTTAAGAGGAAGTAGAATCCTGTTACGCCGAGCATCCTTTTGACCCACGTACAAACACAGTCGATGGTACAAGAAACCAGACCTCTGAAAAATCCATGAAGGATATGTGGGAAGCCATGAAGCGTATGGGCGGTCAGATAGATGCTATGACACAGATGGTCACCCCACTGGTGAACTCATTCGTAGGTCAAGCTACTCCTACTGAGGCGCCCATAGCTAATGGTGTAGTCAAGGAAAAAGCCAAGGTGATCGAGATCGATCCTCCGGTTAGGGCTATTAAAAAGGTGGACTATCTGAGCCTGTTGGAGCAAATTTCCCGTCTGGGAACCCCACACTTCTCATGTAGCACCGATCTCATAGTGGCTGACGAGTGGAGGAGTAGGCTGGTCCGAAACTTCAATTCTACTTGTTTCCCAGAGGATTATAAGAGGGACATTGCAATCCACTTCCTGGAAGGGTATGCGCATAATTGGTGGTTGGCTTTAGATAAGTGCACCAATGGAAGTCTCCAGAGTTTTGCGGAATTTGAAGTGGAATTTAACCGCAAATACTTTCCTGCAGAGACATGGGACCGTCTGGAATCCAAATTCCTAGACCAAACCCAAGGCGGCAGGACCATACAGGAGTACAAGGAGGAGTTCAACCGGCTCAGACGGTTAGTGGGAAGGGAACTCGAGGACGAGGCAGTCAAGGTTTGTCGGTTCATCAGAGGCTTGAGGCCTGAGCTTAGAACTCAATGCTCGATCCGCACCTTCAACACCGTAGCTGAACTAGTGGAACGTATGGCGCTGTTAGAGCATAACTTGGATGAGGAAGCTAAGCTTAAGATTCGGCCTCAGTCTGCCTCAGTCGGCAAGACTAGAGACCATACGAGGAAATGGGATCTGGTCAAAGGGAGCAACTCCCCTGGAGAACGGCCTGGGTGCCCTAAGTGTGGCGTACGCCATCCAGGCAAATGCTGGAAGGACATGGGGGCTGGTGTTTGATGTGGCAGTATTGATCATTCAATCCGAGACTGCACTCGACCAAGCCGGAGCCAAGGCCAATCTGGTGGAAACGGCGCTCCGACTAGTTTCCATTGCGGCAAAAGTGGGCACTATCAAAAAGATTTACCCAAGCTGCAAGGAGGACAAGGGAAGGGTCAAGGAGACATGAACAAGTCGACCCAGAGTAGACCGACCACGACACCAAGGGTGTACGAGCTGTCCTGGAATGACGGTACTTCTGGATAATCGATCACTGGTAACATTCTAAACGCATCTTTTTAAATTCAGTAGTGATGCTTGGTCTGGAACCTAGAATGGCTAGGTTATTCTGATGTGGGTCTCTGATAGGGACCCTCATGATCGGTGGTGTGGAAACACACGTACTTTTCGACACAAGGGCTACACACAGTTTCATGAGCCCAGAACTGGTCGAAAAGGGTATGTTCTGTCTAGAATCTAAGGATAATATGAGGCTAGTGAAGGCAGCCGCTGGGCAAGTCATGCAATCACTAGGCCTTATGACAAATGTCCAGGTGACGATCCAAGGTAAGAATCTACCTGTGGATTTGATCGTTGTTCGCCTACAGAATCATGAGGTGATCTTAGGCATGGATTGGTTGGGAAAGTATCGGGCCACTCTCAATTTCCACAAGGGTCGTGTGCGATTGGAGACTGGACCTCACCCGATAGAATGCCAAAGTCTGAGTCCAGCTCTAGGAAATGTAGTGGTTTCAGCAGTCCGTGCGGAACGGATGATATGTCAGGGTTTTGAGGGCTTTCTAGCCACAATCACCACTATGGAGTGCGGCAATTCTATCGATCTAAAAGATCTGTCTGAGGACCTGTTGGTGTCTGAGTTCCCGAATGTGTTCCGTTCGCTACAGGGTGTCCCCACTGATAGGTCGGACCCATTCACGATCGAACTAGAACCAGGGACAGCTCCACTGTTCAAGAGTCCGTATCGTATGGCTCCGGCCGAGATGGCCGAGCTAAAGAAGCAATTAGAAGAATTGCTTGACAGGGAGTTCATACGTTTGAGTAGTTCCCCTTGGGGTGCACCAGTCCCCTTTCAAAAAGTTACAAGCCGGCCATACCTTAGTTTTCTCGAAGGTTTGGGTTAACCTCTTCTCTGTTTTACTTGCTCATCTCCCCTTCCTCATTTCGTGTCTGTACGCCCCTTAAGAATGGTAAAAATATTAGTTCTTCCTGGCCGCGTTTAGACTCGAACATGTCTTGCGTTTTTGGATCGTCGATCCATATTTTTTTATACTGGTGTTTAACCTTTGAAACTTAACATTTATTTTCCGAACTTGAATTTTATTTTCTCCTGCAAATAAAAGATAGACCGTCAGAATATCATTGGGCTCGATATCTTCTAAAATCGTAAGTGTGCTTTTAGTCGTTTTTCAGACCTTTTCCGGAAGTTTTGCGAGTTAAACGTTTTTACGATTTCTTCGAAAGACTACCTTTGATACAACGTCAATTTTTAAAGAAAATTTGAAATAAATCGTATAGTTGAGGCAAAAAAGGTGTTAAGTTAACCGTTTCCATTTTATAAGATCAGTCCGAATTCATTCGAGAAAACAAGTCTTTGCGGTTTAATCGTAAAGCTCCAAAGGTAACTCCAATCGAGACAAAACAAGAGAAGTTTAAATAGAGATTCAAAGGAAATGAAATGATGGAGGTAAGGGAGAGTAGGATGCCCAAGAGGTCGAGTAGGATGCCCAAGAGGTCGAGTAGGAGCAAGCAAAGGAGTTTAGGTGAAGCATACTTGTTTTTGTCGTAAAAGTCAATGGAAACTTCATTTGAGATGAAATGTAAAGCATTTCGTTCGAGATTCAAAAGAGAACACAAAGGAGAAGGTCATCAGGGCTTTCCCAACTCACCATGAGGCGAGTTGGAGGGAATAAATCCAACTCGCCATTGAGGCGAGTTAAACAGTGTGCGCCAACTTGTTTAATCGTAAAATCTGAATGGAAACTCCGATTAAGACAAAACGAAAAGAGTTTTGATCAGGATTCAAAGGAGAATAAAAAGGTGATCCAAATGACTGCTCGTTCGGTACAACTCTCTGAATGGGCAAGTGGGACGGCTCGTTTGGTCCAACTCGCCGAATGGGCGAGTTGGAAATCTTGTTCGGTCCAACTCGCCTGTTCGGCGAGTTTGACGGATCGTTTGGTCCAACTACCCCGTTCGGTGAGTTGGACGATGTGCGTCCAACTTGTGTCAGTCGTAAAATCTCAAAGGAAACTTCGGTTGAGATGAAACGAAGAGAATTCATCATCCAACTTGTGTCAGTCGTAAAATCTCAAAGGAAACTTCGGTTGAGATGAAACGAAGAGCATTTTGATCGGAATTCAACGGAGAATGCAAAAACTGATCCAGAGGACTGCTCGCTCGGTCCAACTCTCCGAATGGGCGAGTTGGACGGCTTGTTCGGTCCAACTTGCCCATTTGGCAAGTTGGACGGCTCGTTTGGTCCAACTAGCCCGTTCGGTGAGTTGGACTGGTTCGACTCGAATTTTGATGGTATGCCTGTGCGGTCGTTTTGTAAATGTTTTCAATTTTTTTTCTACGAAAGTTGTATCATAAAATGCTAACTTGTTTCACTTTGGGAATGATGTTCCATAAAATATTGTCAAGTTTGATTTTACGAAAGCTGTTTTGGAAAATGTTGTTGAACTTTAATTTTACAAAAGTTATTCCGCAAAATGTCATGAGTTTAGTTTTACGAAATCTGTTTCGTAAAATTTTGGTGAGTTTATTTTTACGAAATTCGTTAAGTAAGTGTGTTTTCCTGTTTAGTTGTACGAGAGCCGTTCTTTTGGAAAACTCATGTTTTAGCCTCTGAATCTTTGGCTGTGATTTGCTTAATCCTCGAGAGTCGAAGTAATCAGAGATTTACTCGTTTCTGGAGGATTAATCCGAGGGGATTTGAGTAGTTTTTCCGAAGTAAGTTTAAGTGACACTCATCCAGAATTCACTGAATATGTCGCGTAGAACCAAAGCTTGACTTTTTACGAAATGTTAGGGTTCAGAAAATGTTTTAGCAGTGAGAGATACGATCTCTCGTTTTGCTTAGTTTAGTTTTCGTCAGCCATTTTAAGTTTTGATTGATTCAATAGAGATCAACTTCGTTTCTTCAAAAATTGTTCAGAGGAAGTACAGTAGTGGGGATTGTGCGCCCGATTTTATGTGCTTACTTTCTCTGTGAGTAATTTAAGGTTTCTCCGCAATTTCTGGGAGAAGAAGTTTTTATTTTTCCAATTTTTTTTTGAAAAAGGTCTTTCAATCGAACCCTTATGCACTGAGATTTTTTCAAATCGGTAATGAGACGAAATTTACGGGTTTGATAGATTTTATCTTTCCCTTTCGATTTAGTGAGAAAATCACGAGCTTGTTTCGGTGCTCCGGCTGTGGCGAAAAGTAGTGACTAGGTTTTCGATTTTCTCAAGCACTGCAGCGTTTGCATAAACGTTTGCGATGGGAGCAGACACTGCTGGAGTTGTTTTACCAGCGTTGTTGAGAGCTACGGTATTGTCTTTCGTATTTCCAGACATTGTTTTTATCAAGCGTTTTGTGGCCATGAGTTAGAGTAATCAGACCCCTCCTTCTAGCGCAAAACTGAGGGAGCCAAAATTCACACCGTCGGTTTTCGTAAATTAAGGAAAGTCAAGAAACCCTAAATTTCCCTGAGGACCCGGATTCTCTGCGAGAGCCAACGACAAATAATCGAGTAAACTTGGAAAACATGAAAAGATAACATACAGAATTTAGAAACAATAGATCTTTATTTCAAATTTGCGTACGAGCTCTCCAGAGAGAAAAGCGTACGTGAAGCTTGTCTGGAAAAAGGATCACAAAGGAATTCGTATAACACAAGCAGTATAACGAGACTAAGTTTGCTAGTCCTACTACCTATGTCGAGACAAAACTATGTGGCTGCAACTCTCTTTGCTATAGACGCCAAAAAACAAAAAAGGTTTGACGGATTTGGTACTGGACCTTAAGAAAGACTGGCTACGTACCCCTTTCGAGGATCAAGTCGGACGTAGTTCAATTAAAAGAGTGGAACAAGAGATCAAAATGTCGGAGCAAGTTCATATGATAATCGAGTGCCAGTCATAGAAACCTAGCTTGTCGAGAATAAAGCATAGGGTTTCTAAGTGCAATGAGTTGTAGAGTCTAAGGAAATTAGAATCGTCGAACAAAGATTGAGAAACGTCTGAATATAACTTTGTCTTTCTAGCCACCTAAGTTATAAGTTCTTATAAGCTAACAGACCTTCTCTAGATCTAAATCTTCGGATCCCTGCAACTTTAACTTTAGCTCCCCTTATATATGCCTTCTAGGTTGGTTTCTCTGTCCATTTTCGCCCATAGGCCGAGTTTATCCCGTTTCAGGAATATTCCTCTTTCTTCTCATCCTCATCATTATCACGAAAAATTGACATTGATCTTACGAACGTGATATTTATCATCTCCTGCAATAAAAGATAAACCGTCACAGTATAATTGGGCTTGGTTTCATATAAACTCGCAAGCGGGCTTTTCGCCGCATTTTAGACCTTTTCGTGCTGTTTTTTGACTATAGCGTTTTCACCATTTATCGAAAGAGCGCTCATGAAAAGATGTTGATTCCGAAGAGAGTTCAAATTTCTCGTATAGTGGAGGCAGCTTTGGGTGTTTAGTTAACTGTAGCCTTTTATACGATAAATCCAAACTTCATACGAGAAAACAAGTTCTTGCGGTTTCTAAATCATAAAGTTCCAATGATATCTCCGATCGAGAAGAAACGAGGAATGGGTCCATCGAGGTTTAATGGAAGGCATAATGTACGGTCCATGTCGCCTTACGGCGAGTCAAGAGGGATTGATCCAACTCGCCGAACGGGTGAGTTGGACGGTGCTTTTGGTCCAAATCCCCCGTTCGGCGAGTTGGATGGTGTGGTCGATCCAATTCACCGAACGGGTGAGTTGGATGGCTCGTCTTGTTTATTTTGCCTGTTCGGCGAGTTCGACTGCTCGTTTGGCTCCATGCTCCATTTCTCTTGAGTCTTTAGCTCAGGAAATTTTGTCAGGATTGTGTCGAGAGAGCTTTCGTATGGAAACGTATTTTTAGACGTTGATTTCAAGATAACTGTTTTTTGACCCCAACAATCTGTTTATCCGAGGCCTAGAGCAACCTTTCTCAAGGACTTATCGTATGAATCTTTTCATAATTAATACGAAACTCGATTTTGGTTTTCCCACTCTCAAATATTATCTCTTTCTTTTTAAAGAGAAACATTTTTTGGAAAGTTTCAACCATTGATTTTGTCGTAACCGATTTTGACCCCAATTGAGAAACTTTGAGGGGAGCTGGCATAAACTTCCAATGGATTTTTTCCTAAGGCGAGAGAACCACTTGAGCGCTGCTCCTTAGAGGTTTTCCACGAAGAGGCAGCATTCGGCGGCATCTCTTTCGCTCTCTTTGAACCTGGCTATTCCCATCGCGACCTCGAAATCCTGCAAGTGTGCCTTGGGATCGGTGGTACCGTCGTAAGGTGTCACCTTGATCTTTCTGGGATCTGAAACCCTACTTTCGGTGATGTGAGTAGTGAAAGACGTTTTGCGAGCCTCCTTGAGGAGCAGATCGATCTCCAGTGCGGTGTTAGTAGGGTGAAGGATTTGAGACTTAACTTCTCTAACTTCGGCTACCGTTTTCATGAGGTGATCGCGGAGATCGCAGAGTTCGCGAACCTATGAGTTTTCGCTAGCATATTTACAAATTTGTCGGAGTTTGCCGCAAGTGTTCCGAGTTTGCTCCTCGGCATGTTCTTCCTGGTTGTCCCACAAGATAACTTCTTCTTCTTCGGTTATAGGGTTGTCGAACTGGGACTCATCCTGAGTAGCTCGGCTCCTTGTGCGACGTGGATGTACTTCAGCGTCTTTGTCCGTAGGCTCGGACTGCCTTCTGGAATCAACATCGACGCATTCGATTTCTATTTTTTTCTTATCTTTCTAGATAGGGAGAAGGTCTCCCAGATTTTCCCGTGTTGGCGCGGGGGTTACTTCTTCGGGATTTGTTCCAGACGGTTTCCCCTATGCGTTGTTGGACCGGTCCAAAGGATTTGAAAAATCAAGTCTTCTTCCGCGGATACAGGTTGTTCTACGCGGAAGAACGGCCCTGGTTCTTGCTGTTAGGGTTTCAACCTGTTTAACGAGAGAACTGATGACCTTGTCTCATTATGCCAATTTCTTTTCAAAAGCCGAGAACATCTTCTTCACCTCGTCGAACGCTGCTGTCTTTGTGACGACGTTAACCGCAGTGACGTTCTTCGCTGAAGTGCTTTCAACATTTTTGTTGACGAAGTTGTTGTGGCGAGGTTGTTGGTTGTTGAGATTGTGAGCTGACATGTTTGATCGAGCGTTGGTGGCTGAGAGTTTGATTGATCTGTACCCCCCCTCCTTCTAGCGCCAAATTGTAGGAACCGAAATTCGCACTGTCTATTTCTGTTGATTTAGGAAGGCAACGTAAACCCATCTTTCCCATGAGTCTCGGATTTCTGCTAAGTCCAAACGTCAAGCGACCAAACAATGAGAACAAACGATATAATAATGAATTGATTAAACGAAAAGGAAGCAAAGAAGATCTTATTCCTGATCTATGATTTGAGCGTTACAACAGGTAAGGCCTTGGCGCTAAGAACCATTGGCGAGTTCCTAGTTCTAGCCTTTTAAGACTTGATTAACCTAGTTGAGTCGCAGCTCGATAACAGAAAAATATAAATATGCCTAGTTTTCCTAAGTGCTATGTTTGCTCTGAATAAAATTTGCGTGTGTCTCTGCATCTTCAGCCTCGAAATCCTTATGTATTCCTCCCAGAGGCGGTTTGCTTTTTTCCTTTCTGCCCTCGGTTGAGTTTATTGTTTCGCGGAAATCTTCCATTTTCATTCGATCTTCGTGTTTATCTTTGGAAAATTCACATTTATCCTCCGAATTTGACTTTTATCTTCTCCTGCAGAATAAAAGTTAAACCATCATATCGATTGGACATGATTTTGTATGAAAGTGTGAGTGGACTTTTAGCCGCGTTCTGGACCCTTTCGGACCGTTTTCTGACTTAAGCGTTTTTATGATTTATCGAAATAACGCTTTCGAAACGACGTCGATTCCGAAGAAAGTTTGAATTTCTCGTATAGTGGAGAGAGTTCAAGGTGTTTAGTTAACCGTTGCCGTTTTATACGATCAATTCGAACCTCATATGAAAAACAAGTTCTTGCGGTTTTTAAATCGTAAAGTTCCAACAGTAACTCCGATCGAGACGAAATAAGAGAAAGTTCAATCTGATTTCGAAGGAAAAAAAATTAAGTTTTACCATATAAAAATAAATCAAACCAGTATAAAATATAAAGAAAAAATAAATTAAACATTTTGATTTTCAATAAATTTTATAAAAATTGCAGATAAAAATCTAGTTTTATAGTAATATACGGATGCTTCTTATTTAGATTGATAAAACAAATAAAGAGGTGGATGATTATAAAATTTGTAAACTAGATAAATCAAGAAATGTTAAAATCGAATCTCTCCAATTCAACAACCACAGACTAATGCAACAAATCTACTTCTCTTACCTTTAAAAGTTGTCCTCCCTCTTACTTCACTCTTTCTTTTTCTTCTTTTGAATAAAAAAACTTCACTGTTTCGTATAAAGTTCTTTAAGTAAAGATCCTCTTTTTTCTGTTTTCTATCAACATTATAAAAGGATTTGTGATATAGTTTCACTTGAATAGAAAGGCATTCAAAAATGTAAGTTTATTTTCTTATTATATAGTTTTAATCACTTAGCGTTATATTTACGTTTCTTTTCTTTTTTTCTCATTTTTCTCTGTTTGTTTTCCACTTGGTAACTTTCAATGTGAAGTACCAAGATAAAAGCAATCATTAGTATTTCAATTTAATGTGCATACTGTATGATCTGTAAAAAGGTAATTTATACTAGAATTTTTATATTAAGAATCAAGAAATATAATCTTTTGAAACAAATATCTCTCCGCTCTTGAAAGTAATTTTTTAAAAACAATTCCCGCTTATCATAAATATAATAGATATTTATAATTTAATTTATTATTTCTTTTTCTATAAACTTTTCACTAATTATCCATCAACGAAATTTAAGTAACTAAAATATTCTTAATTAATGTTTTTCTTTAATATATAAGAGTATCATAAAAATATAGAAAATCTATCTGTGCGGAACAATAGATAGATGTAATTTTTTTATAAAAGTACATTATAATATTCTAAATATGTTCACTAAGAAACGTAGAAGGATGGTATAATATTGAGATAATTGGCCAATACACCCCAAATGGGGGTCTATATTAGTTACTTGCCCATGATGGGACTGATTTATTTTATCTGACCAAATTGTCATTCTTTCTCTCTCTCCTTCCTTCCTGCATTTACATGTGGGTGTGTCAGTTTTTTTTTTCATTTTCTTTATCAATGCTCTTCTCTCCTCTTATCATTTTCAAAATGAATTACATGCAAAATAAATATGTTAAATATTTTTGAGTTCACTTTGATTCTTAAAAAATAATTTTAAATATGTTATTAGAGAAGTACATACAATTAAATTACATCAATTTTTTGATGATATCAATTTTCTGGGTTTTAGATTCGACGTCGTGTTAGCGGTTAACAAATATTGTAGACGTTAACAGAAGTGTTAACTGTTAACAATTATTTTTACGCTTCGCGGAAATAAATGTGTTCGCTGTTAACAAATATTGTAGACGTTAACAGAAGTGTTATATGTTAACAAATGTTTTTACGCTTCGTGTTAATGAGAGGAAAGAAAAAAGGCATTCTCGGCATTTTCTTGTCAAATGGTTGTGTCAGTGTCCTTCATGTCCAATCAATGGTACTTTGCTAATTTGAGCTTCAAATATTGGTAGTTCACTAAATCACTATAAAATTAATCAAAGGGTGGTGGTTTAGTAATTCTCACTTGAGGAATCATGCGAGGAATCATGCGAGGAATCAATTCTTATTATATGTAGAATCTAACATTTTCTATCTAGTCACTAAATGGTATCACGTTTTACATCACATGTGAATCCATTAAGTGGTGTCCTTTCTCTACAATACAAGCAAGATCTTTCTAGGGACAATTCACCAAACTAAAAAAAAAAAAAAAAGAAGACAGAAGTAATAAGAGAGATGAGATCTGTTTCTATCTTCAGAAGTACAAGAAGAAACAAACAGAAAGATGGTGCTCAGAAGCTCAATCTCTAACACAAGAAAATTCTTCCAAAAAACTATTGACAACTTCAAATCATTCCTCTCCAAGAATGATACATATCACAAACTACCCAAAACACCAAACAACCCATGCATGAACAATCATCATCATCATCATCAAAGCCAAAACATCATCATATCATCATCATCGTCACAGACACCATCCATACACACGCAATTTGAACCTAAACCCAGAGACTATGTGACCAAAAACAGATCTTTGACTCAACAACGTAGAAGAGCAGACAGAGACGAGACACTCATTTCCAGACCCAAGGTTGAGTTTGTTCGCCGAAAGCTAGAAGAGATGGAAAAGATGATGAACTATGATATACTAAAAGATGAAGAACATGTCTCAGATGTTAGAGAGTTCATGCATTGCTACTCTCGTCTTTCCTGTGCTGCTTACATCGATGTGGTTGAGCGGCTTTTCATGGAGGTCTACTCTGATTTATTTAGCCATCCGCCTCTCGAAAAGACTAGAGTGTCCGTCCATCCAGGGTACTCCACAACTGTTAGTTAGATCCTACAGTGGCCAAAAAAAACTGAAGGAAAAGTTACATAGGATGTTCTGTCTCTTACGATTGTTTCACCTTTACTTTGTTTCTTTTTGTTGTCTACATATTAACGTTAACTTCTTGATCGTCGTTGTTGTTGTGGGGTTGTATTTTAGTAGTTTTACCATGGTGTTCATCTCTAATACTAAAAGTGAAATAAGGTGATACTTCAGTCCATGTAAGCATAAAAAAAAATAACAAATCACAAAATGGATTGCCATATAAACAAAAAAAATTAAAAGAAACCAAAACAATAAAAGTAAGTACTTAAATCGACAACTATATTCTCTGTCAGTTGAGTTCCCTTCTATAAAGAACACGTTAGTAGCCTTTGTCTCTTGCAAATAACAAATGTTGTTATTTTGACATGAAGAATTAAAGAGAAAGAAAATGCAAAGCTGAAAAGGAAGAGTCAACCAGACTTCAGAAAACTTCACTTGACTTTCCAGATTTTACAAGACTTCACCTGGCTTCAAGTGTGAACAACTTGGAAGGCAAGCATGAAGAGTAAGATGACCAAGACTTTTTCTAGAGGCTCATGAGACCATTTGGGAAGGCTGTGACAAGTTAGTGTAAGAATATAGCTATCAAAAAAAACACTATCACGCAAATCTATTATCCAGCTGTCCTCCACTTGAAGTCTGCTCCATCCTTAGCCACTTGTTTGAAATTCAAACCAAACAATTTGAAATTGAATGAAAGGAGACCACAAGTTGCTGAAGAATACCTTGTCACTCTCACCTACACTGGACAAGCCAGCCTACCCTATTTCCCTCTCTTATTATTTGTTTATTCATTGTAGTTGGCTGTTAAAGCCTTTGTACACAAAATTAACTTAAGCAAGAGATGTTAATCTCTCTCTCTGCTTCACCATTCTCATGCATATTCTCTCATACAAGCTCTCTTAGTCTCTTATGCTTTCATACACACTCCTTGCACAATCTCACATGAATCTCCTGCATATTCTCAGCCATAAGGCATCATGTTCTCTCATTCTCGGTCTCTTGACTACAAGCTGATTCTCATTACCATTCTCTTGTCTACCCACGACCAGACACCACATACTCATCATCTTCATAATATTATCTTCCTTTCTTATCAAAATCTAACATGGTACCCGATCTTTAAGCTCCTATATCCTACAGAAGCTTCTACAAACTCAATTTCTCTTGACAGCAGTCTTTTATCCAGCAGTCCATAGCTCTCCAAGAAGGAGAACTCAAGAACTATGGCATGTTCATAGACTCTCAAGAGGTCAAACTGGTCCCGTAAGAAGTGGATAAATTTGGGAGGGAAAGGCTTTGGAGCCATGTCTCAAATGAAGCTCCTTGGGAAACTGGCAAAACCTTTGTGTATGAAGATGATGGCGACCATAAGCACTACCCTTGGCCAACAAAGCTGAGGCTCTATCTATGTGATATGTCATAGTTTTGATATGTTTTAACCCATGCAATATATATGATTTCAGAGTATTTTATATGGAATTGATATTGTTTTAGAGTATTTTCATGTTCAGGTATATTTTGGAGAACTTTGGTGATTCTTGAACTTTTTGAGGTATAGAACTACGAAGACCCGTCAGATGTTTAGCTATAGATGGAGACTTTATCACGGTGCGATTGAGCTGAGGTTTCTACACATGATAGAACATTGAATTATTTTTCAAATGACACTGGTTTGAGATCTATCTGACAGTTAGATCTAAACTTATGTTCGTTTTACTAAGGAGTGGTTTGTCTGCCTCGCGAGTCGAAGCTGTCGAGAAGATGAAGGACTGTCGATCGATGACACAATATTAGTGTTGATCGAAGGTGATCACATAATACAGACCCGACTTGTTTCAAGACCAACTGAAGCCAATAAACCTCCACAAATTACAAAAATACCCTTGGACGTGTTTCTGATCTATTTTGTGTTTTGTTAAGCCATTGTTGATGGCTATGTTTTTACGTGTTAGAAGAGAAGAGCTTAGGATTGGAGAGAAAGATCTGAACACCTTTACAGGGAAGATCTTGAACTCGTTTTATCTCTTATCTTATTTTAGGCAATTCATTCAGTTATATATTATGTTTACATAATCATGTCTGAGTAGTTCGGTGTTAGATTTTGGGTTCTTCACGGGTAGTAATGGCTTGTTGATCACATAGAATTGTTAGGGTAATCATTTAGTTCTCTGTTTAAGTTGTTCTTAATACTAAGTTGAACTTGATCACTTCAACCCTAAATTAACTCAATTCTTAACTTGCCTCTTCGTTGATACTTCGAAGTTCATAGACTTTGTTCAAAATCCTAAATCTCGAAAATCTCCATCTTAACAAAACTACAAGTATCAAGATCCGCTAGAACAAAGGAAATGAGGAACACACTCACAATCTCTCATTCTCGTTGAGGCTCTGTCCATAAAAAGAAAGCCTATGAAATGAAAATATATTTAAAAGCCCCAAGGGGAAAGTAAGATACATACCAATAAACATACAATAAATAGGGAACATATCCCTTCAAATACAAACACTCTTCACGGGTCAAAGACAAAGTTACCGGACATCGACCCCCCCCCCCCCAATTGAGTAATCACTAACACGAGCAGGGCCGAATATTGATCTACCTTGTCATCCACGCCCGTAAAGGCAGGTCCAACCTCCTCAGAATCCGGAGAGACAGGAATCGAGGACCACTGCTCCCATATTCTCCCTTCGATTTGAAGTAACATCGACTCCGCGCTTTCATAGTTGTTCATATGTCTTGACATCTTTGCCATCTCGGCATCATAGATGTATTCAGCGGTCTATGTGCGCCTCAAAGCACCCATAGAGCTCTGGCACTAGCGGTAGTCACCGAAAGACTTCTGAGTCCTCTTCAACTTGTCA
>CAJHQP010002108.1:0-93676 GCA_905132765.1 Moricandia arvensis
TTTTCAAAGTAATATTACTGTGTTCCCTACTTTGCATTTATAAGTTTTTTTTTTTTCGTTTAAAAAGAAGTTTTGTTTTTCTTTACGGAAAGTTTACCTTATTGGTTAGCCTTCTTTAAATATGCTCATTAGTACAGACCCGTTATAAACATTTTCGTTTCCATTCAATAATTTTATTTTATTTTACTCAAAACTAAGATAAGAAATGTAGTAATGAGTAAAAATTAAAATATTAATTCATTTTTTGAAATAATATTTTATTTTTCTGTTCATCACTCATATCGCAAATTTGTCATTTTTCTCAATCACCACAGGTTTTACGATTTTTTATGATAACTGATCAGTCAGTAATTGGGCTTTATAGCTCAAAACAGCCCAATAAACAAAAAGAGGACCCGTCGGTCCAGCTCAATTTATTCTGGTTTGAGACTTAAAGACTATGTATTTACATGTAAGTCCTTATATTCCATTATCATTTTACAATTCCAGTGTCTTCTCCTTTCAGAATGGCGGGAATGTAAACTGAACCCTAATTACCTTTTAACCTCGAAACCTCCACACTCCAATGGCCTTATGGTTTTAGCCTCCTTCGTCTCTCGCAAATCCCACTCCCTCCCTCATTTGATCATCCATCGCTCCAATCTCTTTCTCCGTCAACAAGGAGGAAACCATCTCATTCACCGTTACATTTGGATAACAACGGCGAAGAAGATGCCGATCGTAGCTGAGTACGCGAAGTCTAACCGATCTTCCTGCAAGTCATGCTCGAAGGCGATCGCCTCGAAAACCCTGAGGGTAGGGTTGATTAGCAAGGGACCTGGCGGATTCGACATGACCCGATGGCACCATTTGGATTGTTTCCCTTCCGATTCGGAGTCGATTGGTTCCGTCGACGATATCAAAGGAGTATCCGATTTAGAGGTTAGAGTCTCTTAGTCAGCATCTAGCTTAACATTGGACTCCACTTGTTTGTGTTAATGCATGTGTTTATGGTTGCAGAGAGATGATCAAGAAGCGTTGGTGAAATTGGTGGAACGGTGTGGTCAGCCTGCTCAAGAAGTAAGTTCTGGAATCGGCATTCTTCGCTCTCGTTTGTTCATCTAGATTTGGAATGTAGAGTAACTTACTTTTATTAATTGCTTGTATCTGCTTGAATCGAAATAAAGGAGGTCGATGAGAAGGTGGAAGAGATTGAACATCTCACGCCAGATGAAATTAGCGGGGAGAAGAGAAAGGAGACGAAAGGTTCTTCTGGCTCTGCAAAAGTTATTGCTGAGTACGCGAAATCAAGCAGATCAACATGTAAGAAGTGCTCTATGACAATTGCGGCAAAGGAATTGAGATTGGGGCTTGTGACCAGAGACTTCCGGGGATATGATATGACAAAGTGGCACCATTTGGGTTGTTTCCCCGTTGAATCAGATCCAGTTGATTCTGTTGAGGACATTGGTGGATTTTCATCACTGCAGGTTAGTCTGTCTTTGTAGAGTTAAGGGGATAGAACTTCTGGATGATTGCATATGTCCTCTGGTTGCTAAGATCATGAAATAGATAATGCTGTTTTGAATATAGATGTGGTAAGAATAGACCAATGGCATGGCATCATTGTCACTGTCATGTTGAGTAAACATGCAAACATATAACTAGCCTTATTTGATTCATATAACATGCAAATATATTCGTGCTGACACATCTTTCATATTTGATTCATTTGTTTCAACAAAACAGATTGGTGATCAGGATGCATTGAAGGAATTGGTCCAACAATGTGAGAACAAGAGCTTGGTAGGTTTACTAGCAAAACCCTTTTCATGATATTTGTTTTCTTTTACAAACCTTTAATATGCTAGGCCTCTCCTAACTAACTTCTTACTTCAATTCCTGGTGGGACTGCAGAAGATGGACGAAGATAATGGTGAGTCTGGAACTGATAACCAGCTAACGGAGACAAACAAAAGAAAACATTCTCAGGTTAGTAGATAGCAGCACTAACGTCTTTTAATATAAGTTGTAAAAGTTTTTCATTTTCCTGTAATATATTGCTCCATATGAAGGTTGGGGAGGTGGTGGAAGAAGATAAAGTGCAAGCCAACACGAACCAACCAACTACTAGAAAAGCTAAGGTATGCAAGCAATAGGACGTAATTGTAAACCTGCTATTGGTTGGCAGTCTCTCTTTTAATGTTGAGATTCTTCCAACTGATTTTATATACTGTGTATGCAGATGAACACCAGTGAGTCAACTTCCCAGGTCGTAGTGTAGCAGAAATCGCTCTTTCAGCTTCTGATGTGATGGACAAATACAGGGTAATTAGGTTAACCTAGTAGGCACTCTTAGTGTCTATTAGGTTAACGTTACCGCGTTAACTTTATTTATCTTCTGAGTTTGCAGCTTTGGCATATGTATTTGTTTTCCAATAATTATGTCTCTGGGTGCTAATATCTTCGTTTTTCAGGATGCCAGTTTATTACCGAAGTGGAAAGCGTTTGAGACAGTAATATTCCTCGAGCGGGTTAGAAATCATCTTCAGATATGATGTTGCTTTTCAAATATAAGGTAACGTATTATGTCCTAACGCTTAATTCCTTTGCTGCATCTTAACAGGATGATGGTCTTAATGATTCAGAGAAGATAGCTGCATTTGATTTTGATGGATGCCTAGCAAAAACATCTGTGAAAATGTAAGAAGCGACTATGGTCACTCAGAATTTTGCTTTTCTTCTCTGTTTCCAACCTCTTCCAATGGCCATTTATGATTGTTGAACCTTTAGTTTGTCTACTTTTCTGATTACGTTTTTTTCCAGAAAGGCAATCACACAATGTTTTTGTACTTGTCACAGTGCACATTTAGTAAATTCGGGCAGCTCATTTGTTGATATCTTTTCTTAATATAGTTGTGTTTTTCATGATCGTCGTAATGGATCATATTGTTCTCGTTTTTCTTTTTCTCAGAGTAGGTGCAGATGCATGGTCTCTTATGTATCCTTCTATTCCTGAGAAACTACAAAGTCTTCATAGTCAAGGCTATAAGCTGGTACTTTTTTTTCCTTTTGGACTCCCTCTAAGCCATTCAACTTAGTCTTCTCAGTTTGTTTGTAGAGAGATGCTAATTTTAAATGTTCATCAGGTCATTTTCACGAATGAGTCCAACATTGATCGGTGGAAGAACAAAAGACAAGCTGCTGTGGACTCGAAAATTGGACGCCTCAACAGTTTTATCAAGCGCGTGGAGGTCCCCATTCAGGTGAAGTGCGGTTTAGTTTCTCATAGCTAACAACGTTATTGTACCTACTAAAGAGCACTGTTTTGAGAAATCTTAGTTATTGTTTGAGTAATTAAAAGAAATTATGATGCAAACAAGTTAATGCATGTGGGTTCATGATTTGTTCTGTCTTGCAAGTAAGTTCTTATTAGCTAACAAATGGACTTGTCAATTCCCTGACATGTTGCTGAAGTTTAGAAATGGTTTCGTTCTGAAAACAGGTGTTTATAGCCTGTGGAGTCGCAAGTTCTGGTGGTAAAGATGACCTTTACCGTAAACCCAAGCCTGGAATGTGGCAACTCATGAAGAAGCATTTTAACTCTGGAATTGAAATTGATATGGATAAGTTAGTCTTCTCTATGCGTTTGCATTCTTTCTAGCACTTTAAGTTTGGTGTATACTAACTTCTGTGCCATCAGGTCGTTCTATGTTGGAGATGCAGCGGGAAGAAAAGGCGATCACAGCGACGCAGATATAAAATTTGCGCAGGTATTTGTTACAAAACATCAGGCATCTCAGCAAGACACAAGATAATTTGCGTTAGACGTTCCTGATAGACAGCTACTTTCTTTGGTTGCAGGCGAGTGGATTGAGGTTTTACACTCCAGAAGAGTACTTTATCTCTTGAAGTCACTATGTAAGAACTAGTCTTATATTAGACTTGTGCGCTATGTTTGCAACTTGTTTAGTCTGACGCGAAACTATCAGTATGTGTTTAAGTCAACACTCTTTCGGATTTGATATGACAAAAATGGCATTACCTGAGAATATTTTCCCGTTGAATCAGATCCAATCATCAGCATTACAGAGATTACATAATCAGGAAACTAGCTCATCTGATGCTTAGAAAGCATACATGAACAAGTGGTTGATAGATATCAACTATCTTTATATGGACTTGGCATATGCAGAAGCTGACGTGGACAGGAAACAGAGTAAATGAAAGACTCTGAGTGCTGAAGAAGCTTTGCCGTTAGATTCTTGGGGCAGCTTGAGAATGAAGAAGAGACTAAATAAGAAGATAGAATGAAGAATAGGTTTCATGCTTTGTATGTTGTTGTTCGTAGACGCCATGAGTCTCGGCACGGTCGCCATGAGATCATCGTGATCAGTCATCTTCGCCATGAGAAGGTGATTGTAATCGGAATCTGCAAAGCTATCTTGTAATTGGTGTATTGAGTGATCAATAAGAAGAGTTCATAGAGTTCTAGATATCTAAACTCTATCATTGGTTCTCAGATCAATCTCACCTACCACGATGTCGTGTCTTGTCAAAACAATCTCTTTCACCAAGTTCATGTAAACAGAGGGCCTACTAGATACTGTCTATTGCCTTGCTTCAAAGATCTAACATTCTTGGTTATGTGCTACGTTTTGTGATTGGTTTCCTAGAAGGTAGCGTGCAATCAATCTAAACGTAGTAATTAATATAGTTATGTCAATACATTAAAAATACATCACTATATTTTAAAAGAAATACATGGACAATTTGGAGTGAAAAGAGAGTTGAAAAGAAGGTGCAAAGTGTTAACAATAGATTTACTTCAAAACTCCGGAAAAAAATCTTTTTATCTGAGATTTAATAGTTGATAGATGTATATAATATCAAGTTTGAAGAAATTTATATCAAAATAATAATATTTTGCTAATTAGTTATTTTTTACTAATTAAATATTAATTTTTATTATAGAAATAGTAAAATGAATTTACGATGAACATTATACTTATTAAAAAAAAATAGTATTCAATGCATTCTTTTTTCCTAGATGCAATCCGAATCTGGAGTAGTGTACATTATTTTAGTCAGTGATTAGTCTTTGAAGTTCCCATGAAAACAAATCATATCGAGGTTAGCAACATGATTACTTAAGAGAGATTAATGTTCTCATGGAAGCATCTTAAATTCTTAATTAAATTTTTAATTATATCAGTTGGATTACCAGACACAGAGACCAAATAACTCCAGTTACGATCATGTCGGCTTCCTCTCTCCCTCCACTCATCCTCTTCTTCTTCACCGTCCTCTTCTCCCTCCACTCTCTCTCCACCGTCGCCGATCACCACGACAAGACCAGATCTCGTTTCAAACCACCCCACTTCTCTCCTCTCCTCTTCTCCTCTTCCCTTACCGACAACGCCACGTCACCCACTCGCTACTTCGAAGTCAAAAAGCCTCCCGTTCCCGATTCTCCGACAACTCAACCACCGTGCTCTCATCAAATCCTCCACCATGAGTTCGGCTACACCTACGCTAAACCCCCCGTTCTCGCCAACTACACTCTCCCCTCTCACTGCCCCTCTGGAGAATTCTCCAAGATCGTCCTCGAGTTCAGATCCACCTGCCAAGGAAGACAATTCGATCGAATCTTCGGCGTTTGGCTTGACGGTGTAGAGCTTCTCCGTAGCTGCACCGCCGAGCCTAGAGCGAACGGTATCGTTTGGTCGGTTGAGAAAGACGTGACAAGGTATCACTCTATACTCGTCAAGAACGAGACTCAGACTCTCGCTGTGTACCTCGGTAACCTCGTAGATAAAACCTATACAGGTGTTTACCATGTTGATGTGTTCTTCCATTACTATCCACGAGATGATACATCTTCGTATGTATCATCTGGTTATTACAGCTCTCCTCAAGCTGATTTGATCATGCCTGTTTCAAGAAACCTTCCTTTAAACGATGGGTTGTGGTTTGAGATCTCGAGTTTGGGTGATTCTAAGTACAAGGAGTTCAAGATCCCTAGGAATGTGTATAGAGCTGTTCTTGAAGTTTATGTGTCTTTCCATGAGAACGATGAGTTTTGGTATGGGAATCTTCCTAATGACTTTGTTACAGCCAACAATCTCAGTACTGCTGGTAATGGACCTTTTAGAGAAGTTGTGGTTAGTATAGACGGTAAAGTTGCAGGTGCGGTTTGGCCTTTCCCTGTTGTTTTCACTGGTGGGATCAATCCTTTACTATGGAGACCGGTCACAGCTATTGGCTCTTTTGATTTGCCGAGTTATGACATCGAGATAACGCCTTTCTTGGGGAGTTTGTTAGATGGGGAGGCTCATAAGGTTGGGTTTAGTGTGACTAATGCGTTGAATATTTGGTATGTTGATGCGAATTTGCATCTTTGGTTGGATCATGAGAAGGAGATAGTTGAAGGGAAGGTGATGGAGGTTAGTAGAAGCTCTCTGGAGGTTAGTTATGTCTCTGACTTCAAGGGCTTGAATGGAAACTTCACAACGGAGGCAAAGAGGTTGATTAGTTTGACTGGTTTGGTCAAGTCTTCTCATGGAGACATTGTGACTACTGCTCATCAAGAGTTCAGGTATGTAAACAAGATGGTTTTAGGTAAAGATGGGAATATGCAGATCATTGATCAGTTGATACAAGGCGATGACCGTGTTCATGCCAAGAGAGGGTCAAGGCCAATCTATGCAGCTAAATCCATCAAGAGCTTTCCTTTTTACCTCTACTCTGACTCTTTGGAGAAACCGAACAAGACATCTCTAGAGGTTGCTAATGTGACAATTGGATTCAACGAGGAGAGATCAGAGAGTGACAATGAGTTGATGAGAACATTCAAGAGTAAACTGGAGAACAAGCAAGAAGCGCAAGGGGTTATGGTGGTGAAGAATAGCTTAGTGGTGAATGGATATGGGGGAACACAACAAGTGTATAACTATGTTGGAAGTGACCAATGTTACTTGAGGAACATCAGTAGCTTCAACTACACAATAGTGTATGACAAGGTTGTAACTGTTTGTAAGAAGAAGACACTGAAGATGTCCCCAAGGCTGGAGCATCTAACTAGACTACCCTTGCTGGCTTGATCCTTGATGTATGACCAGAGATATTGACCTCGCTCTTGCTGTGAGTGACTGTGGAGAAAGAAACATCATTAAATAAGTGCAAAAAGAAGTTTATGTATGTTTCTTTCTTTATTTTCAGACTTGTCAAAATCTTTAATGTTCTGACTTCTATGCAAATAGAACCGGTCCAGTTTATGAGGAGTTAATGATTAATAACCGGTTAATTTGAATTATTTTCAGAGTGGAAGTTCTGTCCAAAACATTCTGGTTGGTTGTGATTGTAATAGATATCAGATGTGACCTGTGAGTAAACCAATTTCGCTTTATAACAGGTAAATTTGGATTTCGATAGGTAAACTATGTATACCGAACTAGCGAACAGAACCGAAGATTATACCCAAAGAGTAAGAAAATCCAGATGGTGGGTCCCACTATTATCCAGATTTATCTTTGAAGGAGGAATGACTCGGACGTATACAGTGATAAAGAGTATGTGTCACACTGCAGCTAATGTACTGAGAGCTCTCTTATCTCATTTAACCAAAGCTATCGTGGAGTGTGTTGTGTACCAAGTTGAGCATGGAGCTCAGTGCATACAGATATTTGATTCATGGGGTGGACAGTTGACTCCTGAGATGTGGGAGCGTTGGTCCAAACCCTACATTGAAGAGGTTTAGTTTATATGGTTTTTTTATCTTGAGGACTTGAAAAGCATATTAACGTTTTCTTTTTTTTACATAATGATGTAAAGAGAAGATGTCCAGAGACGCCGATAGTTTTCTACGTAAATGGAAACGGTGGTCTTCTTGAACGGATGAAAGGGACAGAAGCTGATGTTATTGGACTTGACTGGACTGTAGATATGGCTGATGGAAGGAGACGCTTGGGGAGTGATGTTAGCGTGCAGGGAAATGTTGATCCAGCTTATCTGTTCTCTCCTCTTCCTGCTTTAACTGAAGAGATTCATAGAAGCTGAAGGTAGTAATGTTTTATATTTATTTCAAGAAGCTGACAGGGAAAATGTCTTGTTTTTGTGTTAAGCGTGGTGAAGAGTGCTGGACCAAAAGGGCATATACTCAACCTAGGACCTGGTGTCTTGGTAGGGACACCAGAGGACGGTGTTTCTCATTTCTTTGATACTGCAAGGAGCTTGGATTACCAAACACTTTTCAAGAATCATGTTCCTGCAGAGAAAGCTGAACCTGAATTGGTTGTCTGAGGAGTGTTGGACATAGAGGTGAGACAAGTCTCCATGCCTTAAAAACGTGTGTCATATCCCAGAGTTAGTAACTTGCTATGAGAAACATTCGAAGCTATCCTGGTTTTAACTCTTTAACAGTGTTGTTTATTTTCTTGATCTGATGTAATCTTTTTTCTCTTCTCCCATTTTTTATGAAACCAAGTAACTTAACCAAGCTGCTTGTGTTGTAACATGGTAACGTAGAAGATAAGTCACTGAGCTCAAACTGTCTCAGATAGGTTTATATGATGAAACCTTTTTCGTTTTGGTCTCTACAAACGCAGAACGTAACGCCGTAACTGTCGAAACAGTCACTTAATGGGCCTTTCTTAACTCTTACACTGCTGTAGGATACATTTCGGCTTGTTACGTCTTTGGCCCATAACTATGTATAGTAGCCGTGTGATTTTGTAATATTTGGGTTTATATTCTAAACTTTTGGGGAAACTTTTGTAAAAATCTAGGTTTCATTTAAACGAAAACGGATACGTGGAAACGAAACGTTTTGAAACGTGTAAACGTGATTTTAAAGAAAACTAGAAATGGAAACGTTTTAGAAACGTCTAAGAAACATATATAGTGTGTGTGTGAGAGAGATTAATTAACATTTAAGCTTAATTTTTGTTTGATAAATGTAATTTTTTTGGTACATTTTATAAAAATTCTAATCAATAATAAGAAAACTAACAGATGTTATCATTCGATAACGATTTCATTCTAAATCAAATCATTATACTAAAATGATAACAAATATAAAGATAATATTAAAATATAAATTAATAAACATATAATCGCTAACATCAAATACCAAATAGTTATTATTTTGCGTTTACAATCAAAATTGGGAGTTTCCAAATCAGAAATGCAAATTTCCATCGTATTTCCAAAATGAAATTTAACGCGTTTCCAAAGAATTTCTTCAAGTTTCCAAGAGATTTTGATTCCGAAACGTTTCCGAAACAGGAAACGGATCTTGACCGGAGTTTCAATGCAACCTATGTAAAAATTATGATGTGTGGTCTAATAATATAAATAAAGTTGTAACGCCTCGACCGTCCACGGCTAATGGGCCCGCTTTTTCGGCCCGTGGCCCCATCCCGTCCGACGGCCATGTGTTAATTTTCCAAGGCTCAAAATCATTGTTTACTGACCCTGCAATCACCACATGACATTTCTCCGTGCTTTGACCTCACTCGCACGGTATCGCGAATCACTTCTCATAGGTCACCCATTATTTCAGTATTCCAGCTCAAGCATGTTTAACCCTGGAGTTATAAACGGATGTGTGACGAAAAATGTAAGTCAACTTTAGGGACATAGGTAGTCCAATCAATTTTTTTAATCCTTTCCACATATCATAACTCGGGATGTTACAAAAGTATTCCAGATAAAATTAAAATTGTCTAATTTGTGTTAACTTTGTTGATGTATTGTTGTTATACGGTACCTTTTACAAATCCATGTTTAACTATATTATATTGTCCGTTTTGGATTTATGTAGCAAAATCTATATTACTACATAATCTTTTATGTAAACTTCTAATTTGTATTTTTGTTTTTAATAGCTAAATCTTAATTTGCATAATGCATATTGTTGAAAGAAATAAACAAAACAGAATAAATGAAAATTTAACAAACTGAGGTTACAAAATAAATCCACTCAGGAGATACGCCTCTGTTATGATCCTCAGGTACCATCCATAAAAGGAGAAGAAAATATACGAAGAGGAGATCAAGAATCCTATCAAATCGCAACATATATTTAGACCAAAAAAAAAAATCGCAACATATAAAGTTAATTTGTTTGATAGTGCACACACACTACCATGGCTTCTCACCAATTTGCTTTCATGAATCACCCCACTTTTATTTATTTCTGTTGTATCAATTGCATAAAAGGAGAAATACAAATCCAATACTAATTGATTGTCCTCCTACCCGAATGGTTCTGATAAATAATGTTAACTATCATCTTATACGTCAACCGGGTTATCACCCACACCGACCCCCACAGTCCCACACCATACCATTATTGCACAACTTTATTATATTAATGTAGCTATCATCCAATATAATATCAAATAATTCAAGCTTGTTTTTTTCATTACAAAAACTATAAACTATAGAGATTCAAGCATAATCAATTCAGCATTATTGCTAAATTTCAAATTAACAAGACGCCATGGCTCATCATACTCGTTAAAATATACAAAAGAGTCAATGATGAATGTTCTAACGAATCCGTCTACCCAAGAGCCATTTTTCTAATACTGTTTAATAATTCATTAACTTTTGTGTTCTTGTTAAAAGTGGTATAACCTTAAACATTTTTTATTCCATAATAATATTTTACAGGACAAATTAAACTCTAATATTTCATTTTTAGAATTTTTATATTGTTATTTTAACTAGGTATATTTTCGTAAATTTTGGTGTATTCAATATATTTTGGTTCTTATAAAATAAAGCTCTAATATTTCGATAGTTTGAAACGACTTGTATTATTCTTATAATTTGAAACGTGTGGGATATGATTAAGTGGAAGAAAATGAATAAAAATTTCTTAAACAGGTGTACAAGAACCCACGTCGCGATAACAAATCACAAACTTGGTTGACTTGAGTACATATTATAATGACGTATTCAGTGATTCGAACTCTCGAATATTCCATTGATAAGCCATGAGAGAACATAGAACGTACATAAGTGACAATGTACATGCCATTCATTGAGGACGAATTATTCGTCTGTACCGATTTACTTCTAAAAATAACAGAAAACAGATCTTGAGAAATTTTAACTTTTAAAAGCCAACTTCACCGGCTGATTGTGGTCGGATGGTAAGGAAACGGGATTGGGACGGTAACACATTTTAAATTCGACTCATCAGTTATACGAAATTAAGTCACAATTATCATGATCACCTTATACGAATATCGATTCATGTTTTATGACTCATTTGAATATCTAAAGAGAGAATCTATCTATGAATTAAATATCTTCTTTAGGATTCATTTAAATACTGAAGAGAAGGTCTATCTATCTATGGATCTTTCTATAGATGTAGGATATTCTAGTTTAATAAAAAAAAGTCAACTTGAAAGAAAAGAGATCTTAATAAATTTACTTTTTTAAAAAAGTCAACTTGATGGTCTGAAAGTTGAGAGTCAGAGATATGTGCATCTTTGTGTGTAGACAAAATGCATGCACGAACTCACACGATCCTTTTTTTGTTTGGTTTTATAAGCTAAAATCAATTATTTCTGTTTTACCAAAGGCTATTAAATGTATTTACATAAGACCCACATTCTAGACAAGATCCACATTCTAGACAAGATCCACATTCTAGACATTGATTTTATAGGGGTCATTAATAATTTATCATAGCTAAAAAGACATGAGTTTTTAACTCATGACATAGGGGTCAAAAAGAGGGATTTAAACTAGTACACCACATAAACAAATTCAGAAATAGGTTTACAAGTTACATTTGGTGAAGTGATTCCCCTCTCTTCAAGGTGGCTCCACCACCACAAGGAAAAAATCAAGATCTATTAGGTCTTTGATGCAGTAAAACTGATATTCAGAGATACCTTGATTAATATTTTATATTTAAATCAAGACAATGAATTAGATTATTTCCACGATCGTTAGAGGTGAGCTTCCTACCTCTATTAATGTCATCCTAATTCTAGAATGAAATTGAAGCGACGAGCTCGGACCCATAACGCATCCGCATCGCAGAAAATATATGATTTTACGTAACAAAATCGAATATGTAATCTCATCAGCAAAGACGACGAGTTATCTTTTGTCTCATTCGAACTGACCCTGTAATTATAAAAAGAGGGTTTTATCAATGACAAAAAATCAACTTTTCTTCCAAGAACTCTTAGAGAGAGATAAACTTATAGTGAATTGGATATTCTTTGTATAGCAAGCTCGATTAGGTAATGGAATTCGCCTCGCATTTATAAAAAAAATCGATCTCGATTTACTTTTTATATAATCGAGATTTTCAACCTAGTTTGTCCCTAATTTATTTATTAATAATTATCGTCCCTAAATCCAATATTCAACAACCAGTAGTTTCCCTTTTTATATAATTTGTATTATATAATTCTAAGAAAAGTATTTTAAGATAATTCTAAAAATGTTTTGTAACAAAATAGCATATAAAAAGAAAAATAATTAAAATAGATTTTATTAAAAAATGTAAATATACATTTATATTCATAGGATTAACTAATCTAAATTAGTTTAGAATTATGGGGTGAAATATTTGGGATGGGTTTAAATTTTTTAAAATATATTCAAATTTTCAAAATAAAATAAAAAATATTTCAGTTATTTTCGTCACAAAAATTATTTTGGTTACAAAAACTGTAAAAATTTGAGAGAATTGCCCTAATTCTAACTGTCTATCAGTTATACAAATTTCTAAAACTAAAAGTCGTGAACTTTAGTCTACCATATTAAATGGAATGTAATTTTTTATTACTAAAAACTGGAATGTAATTCATGAACAGATTCTATTTCCTAGTGTTCTTATTTTTTTGAAAAAAATAATATTTCCTAAATATATGTAATCTGTTTCTAATTATATTTTTTTTAAATGCAGAATATTCTTCAGAACTATTCCTTTCCCTATAATAATACGACGGCTATGGTGAATAATGTCTTCACTACATAGCATGTGTTAAAACTGAAAACAAAATTAATTCACAGATAGAAACTCACAAGAATAAAAAAGGATAAAAATAAGAGAATAAAAGAATAAAAAGAAAGTAATATAGAAAAAATTAAAGCGCGCATCTCGGGCCAACACTGTCTATTGCACTTCCCTCTATATATATACTCTGACTCTCCTTTCTCATTCTCTATCAAAATCATCTCTGAATCTGATTCCCCCTCATCGGCGATAATGGCGGGTCGTAACGTAGAGAAGATGGCCTCCATCGATGCACAGCTTCGCCAACTGGCTCCCGCTAAAGTGAGCGAAGACGATAAGCTTATCGAGTACGATGCTCTCCTCCTCGATCGCTTCCTCGACATCCTCCAGGATCTTCACGGCGAAGATCTCCGTGAAACGGTACAACACAATTTTGATTCTAATTATCAATACCCATTTGCTTAAATTGTATAAAGTTTAAACCTTTACAATCATTATTAGGTTCAAGAGCTATATGAGCTATCTGCTGAGTATGAAGGAAAACGTGAGGCTAAGAAGCTTGAGGAGTTAGGGAGTGTGTTGACGAGTTTGGACGCTGGTGACTCCATTGTTATCTCCAAGGCCTTTCTCTCACATGCTTAACTTGGCTAACTTGGCTGAGGAGGTTCAGATTGCTTACCGTCGCAGGATCAAGAAGTTGAAGAAGGGTGATTTTGTTGATGAGAGCTCTGCAGCTACTGAGTCTGATATTGAGGAGACTTTTAAGAGGCTTGTTAGTGATCTTGGCAAGTCTCCTGAAGAGATCTTTGATGCTTTGAAGAATCAGACTGTGGATTTGGTTTTGACTGCTCATCCTACTCAGTCTGTGCGTAGATCTTTGCTTCAGAAGCATGGGAGGTTAGTATCTTTTTGACTTTCTATGGAGAGAGATTTGTGAGACAGCTCTTTTGGTTTGTGTAATGACGTTAAATGTTTTTGTTTTCAGGATAAGAGACTGTCTTGCTCAGCTGTATGCTAAGGATATTACTCCTGATGACAAGCAGGAGCTTGATGAGTCTCTGCAAAGAGAGGTAAGAAAACTCAACTTCACTGAATTGTTGTAACATGTTAATTAGTGGTTTTTGTAAAACTCTAAACATTTTTTGGTTTAGATTCAAGCTGCATTCCGCACAGATGAGATTAGGAGAACACCTCCAACACCTCAAGATGAGATGAGAGCTGGGATGAGTTACTTTCACGAGACAATCTGGAACGGTGTCCCTAAGTTCCTTCGCCGTGTGGACACTGCTTTGAAGAACATTGGGATTGATGAACGTGTTCCTTATAATGCGCCATTGATTCAGTTCTCTTCTTGGATGGGCGGTGATCGTGATGGTACAAACATTTTTTTTTACATTACTTACAAGCCAATCTCTCTGTTGTTTCCTCTTGTTCACCAGCTTACCTGAATTTGCAGGTAATCCGAGGGTCACACCTGAAGTCACAAGAGATGTGTGCTTGTTGGCTAGAATGATGGCTGCCAATCTCTACTACAACCAAATTGAGAATCTGATGTTTGAGGTTCTTTTTCTCTTTTGAAATACCCTCTTGATCCGGTTTGCCTTAATAAAACCTCTTGATTCATTCGTTTGTCTTCATGGCAGTTATCTATGTGGCGTTGCACTGATGAGTTCCGAGCAAAGGCTGATGAAATCCTCAGGAACTCAAGGAAAGATGCTGCAAAACATTACATAGGTTTGAAGCAGTGAACCTTCTCTGGAGATAAAGGAATGGTATGCTTTTGCAATTCTAAAGTCATTTGTTTATTTTGACCCTATGCAGAGTTCTGGAAGACAATTCCTCCAACTGAGCCATACCGTGTGATTCTTGGTGATGTGAGGGATAAACTCTATCACACACGTGAACGCTCTCGTCAATTGCTGAGTAACGGAATCTCTGACATCCCTGAAGAAGCTACTTTCACCAATGTGGAACAGGTAACCAACCTCTATACTCTGAATAATGTTTATCTACTAAGTTGTTGTCTGATTCTAGCTGCTGAGTTACTGTTGTTTGTTCTATTTATGCAGTTCTTGGAGCCTCTTGAGCTCTGTTACCGATCACTTTGTTCATGTGGTGACCGCCCAATAGCTGATGGAACCCTTCTTGATTTCTTGAGGCAAGTCTCTACCTTTGGACTCTCCCTTGTGAGGCTTGACATTAGGCAAGAGTCTGAACGCCACACTGATGTCTTGGATGCTATCACCAAGCACTTGGACGGTTCCTCTTACAGAGACTGGTCTGAAGAACGTCGTCAGGAATGGCTTCTTGCTGAACTAAGCGGCAAACGTCCACTTTTCGGACCTGATCTTCCCAAAACCGAAGAGATTGCTGATGTCCTGGACACATTCAAAGTCATATCCGAACTGCCTGAAGATTGCTTTGGAGCTTACATTATCTCCATGGCCACTTCACCTAGTGATGTCCTTGCGGTTGAGCTTTTACAGCGCGAGTGCCACGTGAAAACGCCACTTAGAGTTGTTCCACTCTTTGAGAAGCTAGCTGATCTCGAATCAGCTCCTGCAGCTGTTTCAAGACTCTTCTCTATTGACTGGTACAAAAACCGTATTAACGGTAAACAAGAGGTTATGATTGGTTACTCTGACTCAGGGAAAGACGCTGGGCGTCTCTCAGCTGCTTGGGAGCTATACAAAGCTCAAGAAGAGCTTGTGAAGGTTGCTAAGAAACATGGAGTGAAGCTAACTATGTTCCATGGCCGTGGTGGCACAGTTGGAAGAGGAGGTGGTCCCACCCATCTTGCTATATTGTCTCAGCCACCAGACACAGTTAATGGCTCGCTGAGAGTGACGGTTCAAGGTGAAGTCATTGAACAGTCATTTGGAGAGGAACATTTGTGTTTTAGAACACTTCAGCGTTTCACAGCTGCTACTCTTGAGCATGGAATGAACCCTCCTGTTTCACCAAAACCTGAGTGGCGTGCTTTGCTAGATGCAATGGCTGTTGTTGCAACTGAGGAATATCGATCTGTCGTGTTCCAAGAACCTCGATTTGTCGAGTACTTCCGTCTTGTAAGTACTCATTCATTCATTCATCTCACATTAACCAAGTGTTGATTACATAGTTGGTCGGCAATGAGAGAGTATAAAATGTATCAATGGTCTGGAGATTTTCGTATTAATAATCAGGAATAAACAACATCATCATAACTTAACTGTTGGTTTTTCTTTTTAGGCTACACCTGAGTTGGAGTATGGACGTATGAACATTGGAAGCAGGCCTTCAAAGAGAAAACCGAGCGGTGGGATCGAGTCTCTCCGTGCAATCCCATGGATCTTTGCTTGGACGCAAACAAGGTTCCATCTTCCTGTATGGCTAGGATTCGGAGCAGCATTCAAGTATGCAATCAAGAAGGATGTGAGGAACCTCCACATGCTGCAAGATATGTACAAACACTGGCCGTTTTTCCGAGTCACCATTGATCTTATTGAAATGGTGTTCGCCAAGGGAGACCCTGGGATCGCTGCATTGTACGACAAACTCCTTGTCTCCAAAGATTTATGGGCCTTTGGAGAGAAACTCAGAACCAACTTTGAAGAAACCAAGAACCTCATCCTCCAGGTATATAAACAGAACAAAAACAGAGTACTCTGTTTCTTATTCCTTTTTACTTACAGTGTGCCATTAAAATCTATTTGTTGCAGACTGCTGGACACAAAGACCTTCTTGAAGGAGACCCTTACTTGAAACAGAGGCTTAGGTTGCGTGACTCTTACATTACAACCCTCAATGTCTGTCAAGCCTACACCTTGAAGAGAATCCGTGATCAAAACTACAATGTGACTCTGCGACCACACATTTCTAAAGAGATCATGCAGTCAAGCAAATCAGCACAAGAGCTTGTCAAGCTTAACCCAACGAGTGAGTACGCGCCTGGACTTGAGGACACGCTTATCTTAACCATGAAGGGTATTGCCGCAGGACTGCAAAACACCGGTTAAGTGAATTGAGAAGACAAAGCTTTTGAGCCTCTCTTTTCTATCTTTCCTTTATGAATAATACTCTTCTTCTTGGGATCCAAGTAATAAGTTTATACGGTCGGAATACAGCTTACTTTTATGTATCCACCGTTGACAAGTTTTTATCTTGTCCTTGTGTGAAACTAAACATTGCTCTGTTTCTGTAAGTGGCAACAAAAACAGAGTGTATGTTTTCTATTTTCTTTGTGTGTTTTTTTGTCTTGAATACCAGAATCACTTGCAGTTGTTAAACTTGTTTTTTTTTTCATTTTCCTCATCGACAACAGGAGATCGAAATTGCAAATAGTTCAATCTTATACTTGTACAACAAGGAATAACCCAAATGTTGGGTTACACAAAAAATTACAAAACCCTAAAGCCGTTTAAGTGAATGATCAACTCTCATCTCTTTTCTGCTCAATGCTCACCTAAAAAGTACAAAGCAGAGTTAAAAAAGAAACTAAAGTCTTGTACAATCTGTGCGAAAGCAACTTCATTTTGGGATGTGTTGCCTTGGATCTTTGACCATAAAAGGGGATCTATAAGAGGTAAAGATCACTCATCTTCCGATGGCAAAGTCGGGCTCTTTGAGCAGCTCTCTTTCTTGTGAAGCTCCAACATCCTTTTCTCTGGGTTACAAAGGCCTGCACCAGTAACATATACAATCCAAGTTGTGATCAGTTCTTGTATAAATGCTTATGCAAAGAGAATATGGATGTATGTGAATATCCAACCTGAGCATTTTGGTATATCCCAAACAGCAATGGAGGAAGGTGAGCACTCTGGTTCACAAAGGGTCTTGTGATTCTCGTGGTTGACGTTCATGGCCAACATCCACGCACCTATAGTCACGTCCTCATTACTAAACATCCTGAAACTGAAGTTTGCAAAATATCTCTATTTATTAAACCAAAAGGCTCAACAGGAACAGAGACCTCTTCAAGAGCGAAACCAAAGTCCTAACTTAACTCATGGAGACTTCAAAGACGAATAAAACAAAGGAGACAAGACTTGCCTGTTGTTCTTTAAGGCAACTAAACTGGCGACAACATCTGCAGAAAGAGCATAGATCGGGCCATAGGCATGAAGAAAGTACTCTTGACCAAGCAAATTCGCCAAAGGTTCATACCTGCAAAACTCCATGATTATTTTTGAATCACAAGAGATGGGTTACGTGTTTCAAATCTGACCATATCTCAAAGTTTATCAAAAGAAAAGCATGTTCGATTAGTTCTTCATTCTAACTTTTTTTTTTTTGCAGTCCTTTACCATTTAAGCTTTGGATCTGTGAATACAGGACCTTTCTTCAGACATCCAAGATATGTCTGAGTGTGACTCCTTTCTTTAGCCAACAGCAAGGACAGCCGATCTGTAAACGAAAACAACAGCTTCTTATACGATCCACAAAATACTAAGATTAATGAGAAAACTCAAGAGAATATAATATCAATTACCTGGCCTCAAATATATATCATCATCAGCTTTGACATAAAACTCTGAATCATACAACGCATATGCAGCTTTGAAGAAAGCCAAACTATTCAACAAAAGAAACATATAAAAGACAATGGATCAGAGTGTTTTCGCGTTATCTGCCAAAACAAGATTACGATTCATGTGAAACAGAGAGGTGTTGCTCTCTAACAACTAACGTTTTGTATGGGAGTTTACTGTACTCCTCCTCGATATCAAGCAGTATGAAGTCATCGTACTCTGCAATCTCCCTTCTAAGCTCAGCCATTTTCGCTTCATCTTTTATTTTGCCTATAATAAACCTAATGGCCAATCCTGTTGACTCCTCCAAGCTGCAGAGATCAGTCAGTGAGATAGTAAAAGTCTCAAGAATGATGAATTATTGAATATAACAACTCAAAAATCATGTTAGTTATAACGGATGCGAAAAGATAATGCTAACAATAAGTAGACTGACACAGGGATTTAAGGAGGTTAACCGAATTGGCAAGGACCAAGAGCATTTCATATTTCATTAATGGTTATAAGAACATGCCATGATTAAAGTTGATTATTGCGGTCCATATATAAGTAACTAACTAACTAATTAATGTTACCATAAGAGTGTAGTGTAGAATGCTAAATTTAGATCTTTAAGGTTTGAGATTATGATAGATGAATGATCAGATTCATATCTAGGGGTTGAATCAATAGTTTCAACGATTCTGATAAAACTGATTTTCAGAGAACACTAAAGCTAAGAAGAGATGATAAATAGTTGAATCAGTACCGTCGAAGCCCTTGTGGATCGGACGGCATCCACGTGTTCCTAAGCGCTCGTCTCCTCCCAGCTGAACTGAATCCGGTCTGGATTCCGACAAATCCCATCACCTTGTGCCTCTTCACTCCGCCATTAATGTTACGGTTTCCAACGACGTCCCAGACGACGCGTACCGTCTTAGGAGGAGAGTTGGTGAGGCAGGTCCGGCTTGATAACCGGATACCCGGGAAGATAATGGCGGAGAGTCCAAAGAGGAATCCGAAGAGCCCGATGGCTAGAGAGGTGATGACGATCAACGACGTCGGTCTGCGCGATGGACGCGCGTGAAAGAGCTTCAGCCTCGGAGAAGATGGCATCATTTGTAACGGACCAGAGCTCTCAAAGCTTGTTTCGTCTTAACGGTCGTCAGTGGCGATACGGATGTTCTGTTTCTCAGATCAGTTGGATCCACTTTTGTCGGATCCGGATTCGGATCCTTTTTCTTGATAATCTGTATGAATATACAATTTTAGAATTTAATACTGATTTGACCAAACATAACAAGAATAAAATTATGAAAATGGAAACAAATTAGTCATAATTATCAGTAATGTACTATAGTTAATGTCAGTGGAAAACATCTACCATTCATGGACCATGGGTGAAATCGTTTTTGGCCTAGTAATTAATTAATAAAGATGTTTAAAGTGAATAGATCAAGAATATGAAATTCACTTTCTAAGATATGCATAATTTTGTGAGGATTGTTTAATAACTTTCAAAAAAGATTTCAGATCTTCATCAGAATGTTTTTAAGTGATTAAACAGAAAGAACTGAATATTCATACGAGATTAAGATGTCTTAATCGTACGATGTTAATGTCTAAACCAACCAACCAACCAACCAACGAGAGTATCTATCTCACTTTATTACGAAAAGCTAACTTGGTTAACTTCAACTTCACTTTATAAAAATGTTATTTGCCATTATTATGATGTAAACCAAAAGCAAGATCGAAGAAGTAACACGAAACTAGAATGGAAAGAGCAGGTGATATAGTTTTTATAAAGCCCAGTATTAATCTGAATCTTCAGAGCTATATCAGAGTCAAGTTGTTCATAAACACAAAGCAACATCTCATCACTAACATTTAGTTACAATTCCTACACTACTAACTTGTCTTTCTTCTTCTACAGCTGCAGATGACGAAGAAGCTCTTCTCGCAAACAATCTTCTTCTCCTATGGAGACTGGTGTTGTCTCTGGCCTATTTACAGCATTGCTATCTTGAGCCGGGTTCTCTGTTTCTGTTTGGTTGGTTCCAAGTGGAGGTTCATCATCTGATCCTTCTTGAGCCATCTGATCACAACTCTCAAGTTGGCTAATCACGTCAAATCTGGCTTTGTTTACACCTGCTTCGTTGTTGGATGACAGCTTATCACGATCTTTAGCGAGACATATGTGTAACGCTCCAACAGCCCATAACTAATAGATCTGCCACACCCATTCTTCAGCCCATGAACCCTATTTCGTGTGACGGGTGATCACTTTTTTGGAAATTCGAACATGCAATTACCACATGACTTTTTTGTGTTTTGGCCTCATTCATACGATATCTTAAGAAAAAGTACGGTATTAGCAAACACCAACGAATATATTATTTTGAGAGAATCGCGTCTTCCTCATCCATGGTTTTGAAGCCAAAACCTTTTAGTCCAAAGTTTCCACCAAACTTGGCAAAGCAGCAACAACAACAAGCTTCTCCACTGTAAGAGCCGAGTAAACAAGAGAGGAATGGAATAGATATAATGTGAGCTTAGAGATAATTGAGTAGCCATATGGGGGCAACTATAACTGGGTCAGCAAATGGGATCCTATAACTTCTTCAACCAATCAGATCCTAGTTTTAGTAACAAATCGTGTGTGAAGAAGCTATTTTAAAGAGTGGGGAGTTGGTACTTTTGACCGGTTAATACTACCACAGATCATTTTGAACACTTGGAGAAGGAGTTATCGCAGCTCATATGTATTAATTATTACCCCGGTTTACTCTGCCTGTTACAAATATCAAAACAACAATACACGTGCATGAACAAAATCAAGAACCGAGACGTGATCTCGTGCTCCTAAATAATACTTTTGCTTTTGTCGCCCAACTACACGCCGTCTTTGTTTACCGGATGCCAAGTGGAATAAAGACTTTATCCAGCACATGACGTGTAAGAGACATCGTCACCAATCAGGGCTTGCCACGTCTCAGTGAACTGTCTTTCTCCGCTACTTGCATCATCACACACGTCAACCTTTTTGATCAAAGTGATGGAAAGTCGTGAACGGCGTCGTCACTTTGAGCCGCTCACTAGCTATTTTAACCTCACCAGTGACACTCCTTTCCTCTTCACTTTCTTTCTTCCATATCACCAGCTTCGTGACTATGGCTTCATCTGCGAAGAAGGTACGATCTCGTTGTTATTCTTCCTAGTACGTAACGGATATTTTATTTTTATTTTCGTAGGTTCTCTTGGTAATCCGAGTTTTTTCTTTATTTAGGTTTTGATCCCTATTGCTCATGGTACTGAGCCCCTAGAAGCGGTGGCGATGATCACCGTATTGCGACGAAGTGGTGCTTACGTGACGGTGGCTTCCGTTGAGAATCAGGTTGGCGTTGATGCTTGTCATGGTATCAAGATGGTCGCCGACACTCTCCTCTCTGACATTACCGACTCCATTTTCGACCTTATCATGCTCCCCGTAAGTCTTTCTGGTAATAATTTGACAACTAGGAGATGGTCGGAATGAATTAATTGTTAGTTTTTTACCTCTAAACACACAAGGAACATGTTGATATATGCCTTGAATCTTTATTGACACTATAGTATTAGAGAGACATCACGTGAACTAGCCAATATATTTTTCTGTGCTTATAATCCCATAATAATATTAATTTATATTTTTTTGTTCATGGAAACAATCAATTTGGTGAACCATGTTAAATCTTTATGTCGTTTATCGCGTTTGTATATTTGTTTCCGTATATGTTCCTTTTCAAGTATGTAATAAAAGAACATAAAGTGAATGGATCAATATATAATTTAGCAATGTAAAACCACTCCATATATGTTTCAAAAGAAAGAAAGACTTCTCCATAGATTTACTGCTAGTTTCTGAAATACCTAAGAAATGTTTTGCTGATATTCTTTTTGGTTATACAATTGGTAAAAGGGAGGGCTTCCCGGCGGGGAGACACTCAAAAACTGCAAACCATTAGAGAACATGGTAAAGAAACAAGACACAGATGGAAGACTTAACGCAGCTATCTGTTGTGCTCCTGCGTTGGCTCTTGGTACTTGGGGTTTACTAGAAGGCAAAAAAGTAAGTCAAAAACGATATCAGTGCCAAAGAACGTTGTTTTCAGGTCTTGTCTTAATATGTCTGGATTGCATGTGGTTTCTTGCAGGCAACGTGTTACCCTGTGTTTATGGAGAAACTTGCGGCTACTTGTGCCACAGCTAGTGAGTCAAGAGTGGAGATAGATGGAAAGATAGTTACCAGTCGAGGACCAGGAACCACCATTGAGTTCTCCCTCACTCTTATTGACAAGTTGTGTGGAAAACAGATAGCTAGTGATGTCTCTAGTATCTTGGTATGTTTCTGTCTCTCCCCTCTTTTCATCAGCAACATAGTATGGTGTTCAGACTTGCTTTGTCGTCCGTCTCCTCTGGGACTTACTTGTTCTCTTTATTGATATCAGCTGCCTCGTCCTAACCCTGGTGAGGAGTTTACCTTTACCGAGCTTAACCAGATGAACTGGTCATTCGAAGATACTCCACAGGTATAATATATATATATATGCTCATTTACCTCTCCATTTAGTCTTTTATAAACACACTTCTTGACAAGAAAAGTGATGTTTTCTTGTTTCAGATTCTCGTTCCCATTGCAGAGGGCTCAGATGAAATTGAAGCCATTTCGGTTGTAGATATCCTGAGGAGGGCAAAAGCAAATGTTGTGATTGCTTCAGTTAGCAACAGTTTAAATGTTGTAGGATCTCACAAAGCTAACTTAGTCGCAGATGTGCTTCTTGATGAGGTTTTAGAGAAGTCATTCGATCTGATTATGTTACCTGTGAGTGCTTAAGAATTTTTTTGAGATTCATTCTAGTATAGAAGCAAGAATCTAACCTTGTCACATTCAGGGTGGTCTTAACGGTGCTTCAAGATTGTCACGCTGCGAGAAACTGGTGAATATGTTGAAGAAACAGGCTGAAGCAAACAAAACATACGGAGGAATCTGCGCGTCCCCTGCTTACGTCTTTGAGGCTCATGGCTTACTCAAGGTGCAACGTTCAAACCAGTTCTTAAAATTGTGAAAAGGTTACAGTCTTCTTGTTATATATATCTTGAACTGAGGCATGTTTTTTATTAGGGTAAGAAGGCAACTACACACCCAGTGGTGAGCAACAGACTTTCGGACCAGAGTCACGTTGAGCACAGAGTCGTGGTGGATGGAAATGTAATAACGAGCAGAGCTCCAGGGACTGCAATGGAGTGTGCGCTTGCGATCGTTGAGAAGTTTTACGGGCGTGAGAAAGCGCTTCAGCTCGCTAAGGCAACACTCGTGTAAAGAATGAAGTGTGAAGTGAATAAAAGGGTTTAGTCATCTCTCGACTAATGTTGAGTGACTTTGTTGTAATAAGAGCTTTGGCTGAGTGGAGTAAGTGGGTAATTTATGGCTTTAGTGAACATGTAATTTATGTTTAGTGAACATATATAGCTTAATGCAAAATCTATTTTTATACTAAACCCTAGTAAGTGGGTAATTTATGGCTGAGTAGAGTAAGTGGGTAATTTATGGCTTTAGTGAACATGTAATTTATGGCCCGCAGATACAGCCATAATCATCCTACAAATCAATTCAAAAATAAGGAGAAATATGATCAAACCATCGACCAACTAAGCTCAGATTCAAGCACAATTAATTCAACTAACCCTTGGAATTTACTTTGATGCGCGAAAGCCAACTTTCCGACGTTTCCGTTGTTAATTAAGTTGCTAAGTTACACATTTGAATAGATCAATATTATACCAAATAGTAAAGATATAAATTATATGTCCTCCACTAAACTATAGATCTCATATTGCAAAGTCACTCAGGATCAATGAAGATATACTAAGAGCATGTTTATTGGAGGTCTCTTAGCAGAGGTTCTTAACTTTTCTAAAAGATAGTTTCTTAACTTTTAACTAAGAAATTTAAGAACCATCTCTTAAATAAGAGACCTAAGAGCCGTTTCTTAACTAAAAAAAAATTAAAAAATTAAAAAAAATTAAAAAGAATCAAAATAAGTTAAGAACCTCACTTTAACAGATCGGGGATAAACATGGCCTAAAGCCCTTCAACTCCCTCTCAGGTTCTCATACTTAGATTTATAGTTTTATTGCAATTTACACAAATTTTGCCTCTAAGTTTTCATACCTATAAAGTTTGTGGTATGAGGATTTATAAAATGGACAAATAGTCCAATCTACACTAGCTATGTTAAATCTACAATGTGGATATATAAATCTAAGTACTCCAAAAACAAATATTTAACTAGTTGACTAGAAACACTTCTTCTAAAATACACATTTCATCATTTATAAACACATAAATAATGATATTTTCTAATTTATATTATGACATATGGTTTAGATTAATATATATTATGACATAAAGAAAAACTAATTAAAATAGATTTTATTAAAAGTGTAAATATACATTTATATTTTTGAGTTAATTAATTTAGACTTATTGTTTAGATTTATGAGATGAGGTTTAAAACATGAGATAACTAAAAAAAATTAAAATAAAAATAATTATTTTAATTATTTTTTCGTAAAATTCATTTTTGTGACAAAAATTTCAAAAATTTCTATTTGAATGATTTGTCCCTAAAATATACTGTTTTATATATAGCTTAATGCAAAATCCATTTTTATGTACTAAACTACTAGAAATCTCACATTCTCAAATACCGAAAGTACCCTCCAGTGAGTGTCTACTATTAAACCTTCGCAAAACCTTGGCTGCATCATTTCTAGGGTTTTGTATCCAGAGCTTTCTTCCATGGCAACGCACACCATTTCTCGCTCCTTCCTCCGCTCTCCGGCGAAATCTCTCTCCTCTCTGTTCACTCGTTCCTTCGCTTCATCTGCTCCTCTCGCCAAAACTCCGGCGTCCTCTCTGTTTACCCGATCCCGTCCCCTCGTCGCCGCCTTGTCCTCCGTTGCTCGCGGTGGATTTGTGTCTTTGAAAGGTCTTTCGACGCAGGCTACGTCGTCTTCTCTGAACGATCCGAATCCCAATTGGTCGAACAGGCCGCCCAAGGAGACGATCTTGCTCGATGGTTGCGATTTTGAGCATTGGCTTGTGGTTATGGAGCCGCCTGAGGGAGATCTTACGAGAGATGAGATTATTGATGGGTATATCAAAACCCTAGCTCAGATTGTGGGAAGGTAAAACTTAGAAATTTTGAAAATGGATTCTTTTTGGAGATTTAGGGTTTAATAAAATTGAGAAAATTGTTTTTTTCTTAATGTTTTAGTGAAGAAGAAGCGAGGATGAAGATCTACTCTGTTTCAACTCGGTGTTACTTTGCTTTTGGAGCTCTTGTGTCTGAAGATCTTTCTCATAAGCTGAAAGGTAGCGTTGCACTCTTGAGGTTTTAGTTTTTGCCATTGTTTTTGTTTAAAGCAGCTTCTAATTGATTTTTGTAACTCTCTAGAGTTGCCAAAGGTGCGGTGGGTTCTTCCTGATTCTTACCTTGATGTGAGGAACAAAGACTATGGAGGTAAGCCTTATTGTGTTTCTTTTATCATAAACCGAGAACAAAGGGAGTTGCTTAGCTATTCAATTATACTTAGCTGGTTTTGAATTGTCGTTAAGGGGAAGTATTTGTTGTTAGTCTTCACTCTGATTTGTTACTTGTATCACATTGGATGACTTCTATTCATAGGTAGTTAACATTTCTAAAAATAAGTTTGATTGCATAGCTTAGACTTTGATGAGTGAATAGTGATTATCAAAATTTTGAGACTGTGGTAGTAGAAGTTGCATTAATGCTGCTTTGTTGAGAGCTTAAATCTTTCTGGTGATGCTATTAGAGAGGTAACTTGATGGGTTTTTTTAATATTTGATTTCAGGGGAGCCTTTCATTGATGGGAAGGCTGTTCCTTATGATCCTAAGTACCACGAAGAATGGATCAGGAACAATGCTAGGGCTAATGAAAGAAACAGGCGTAATGACCGTCCTCGCAACTTTGATAGAAGCAGGAACTTTGAGAGGAGAAGAGAGAACATGTCAGGAGGCTCTCCTCCACAACGTCCTCCTATGGGAGGCCCTCCACCTCACATGGGTGGCTCTGCACCACCTCCACCTCACATGGGGCAGAATTATGGGGGACCACCACCACCTCCCAACAACATGGGAGGACAAAGGCCGCCACCAAACTATGGAGGAGCACCACCACAGAACAACATGGGAGGACAGAGGCCACCCGCAAACTACGGAGGAGCACCACCTAACTACGGAGGAGCTCCACCACAGAACAACATGGGAGGAGGAGCTCCACCACCAAATTATGGAGGAGCAGCACCACCACCAAATTATGGAGGAGCAGCACCACCACCAAATTATGGAGGAGCAGCACCACCACCAAACTATGGAGGAGCAGCACCACCACCACCGAACTATGGAGGAGCACCACCGCAGAACAGCATGGGAGGAGGTCCACCAAATGCAGGATGGTCAGGTAACAACAACAACTACCAGCAGCAGAGTGGTGGAATGCAGCAGCCACAGTACCAAAACAACTATCCACCAAACCGGGATGGCAGCGGGAACCCTTACCAGGGTTAAGTAGTTGAACCAGTCGTGGGGTTTTCTTTTTAATCATGCATTCTGGACGATGTATAGATAATCTGAGCAAGGAGGGAGGGAGAGTGCGCAATAACAAGACTTAAAACTCCTTTTGTCGTCAGTGTTTATCAGTCTTGAGTAACTGTTCCATGGTTACTGGCTAGAACGTTTTTACTCTTGCGTTTTGGTTATTTTTATAGTTTATATCCTAAATCGATCTCAAGAGTTCTTAAGTGGTTCACGTGTAGGCCATGTATTGTTGGTTTGTCCTTTAGTAATTCCTCGTTTGATTCTGCTCCTAAATAAAAGTATGAGTTTAGTTTATCTTCTATTGTTGATCTTTGTGTTTGGCTCTTTGGTCTAGGTAGCCTAATTTACGGTTCTCCAAACATGTGTTCTTGGCTTCTTGTGGAGAATGCTCAAAAATTACATGTGGAGGTTTCGTCGCTTTCTCTGCAATTCAGGTGATAATGTGATGCTCACTTGCTCCGTCTGATTTGTGTGGCTACGTTACTTAACCAGTCACATTGCCTAAGATTATAAACAAATCAAAGCCTCCCTTTCAAATTCCATGCGTTGCATAGAATTTTACTGTCAATAATTAGATGTCCAAATACTGAATCTGAAGGACATATGTACTACTTCGGTGTGCTTGGCCCAAAAGCCCAATTTGAAACATTCACGTAATTCAAATTCGTCCAACTATATTTTTGCTTCTTTTTAAATCATTGATTTTGTAGTAAAACTTGTATAAAGTTCTTATTGTGAATAACTTTCTAGTAAAAACATACTGTTGCTAATGCTGATGTAAGCTATGATTCTTCTTCATTTTAGCGCTCTTATTCTTCTTTTTGATATACTTTCTTTTATGTGCCATGCAGTACTGATTTATTTACAGAGATGAAGAAGAGAGTGTACTTGTGTGTTGGTATTGTTGGATCACGAGCCCTTCTGTCTTTATGATTTTCCATTTTCATTACTTTGATGAATGTCAAAAGAAGTGAGAGTGTGAAAGGACATCATGTCCCCTTCTCAATGTCTCACCCTTTTCTTTTCTCTCTTTCTTTTTTCTTTATAAACAAAATAAATCTTCTGTGGAAATAAAAGGCTTTAGTAAATTACTAAGAAACATATCTACTTATTTTTTTGTGCAACAAGAAACATATCTATTTAGTTCTTTTGAGAGGTTATTTTCTTTTCATCAAAGATCTATTCAATGTGTTGCTTTTCTTTTTCTTGAACTATAAGTATGTATAACGTGGTATGATCTTAATACTATTTCAGAAGTAGTTAATATTGGAAGATAATCATAACAAGAACAAAATATGAATAGTATATAAAATGGAGGATCCTTCGAAACTGACAAACAATATCGAACAAAACAAAATAATTTTTATGATAGCGAATGGACGAAAGGGTGTTTAATATAGATTCGAAACTTTAAATAAACAATTACATAAAAAGAACAAGAAGAAGATGTAAATCAAAATTTTATGTTTTTGAGATTAGAGAAAACATGATGGAGACAAATGAATTTTATTAGAACTGATCCGAATGGTACTATCATCCATAACATCCGACAAGACGCACGTACTTGAGTCGAGGATAAAACCGTATTTTCTCATGGTAATTAAAGGGTAAAGTAGGTGAAGTGTTAATCGCTGTGGAGCCATTTGTCATGTGTCGCCACGTCATCATGATTAGTAGCATATCATAATATCCTACGTGCCAATCCGACTCACGTGTGTCTTTCTCTCTCTATTTTTTTCTCTCAAACCAAATTTCAGATGAGTTTTTTTTTTGCGGTTATTTCCCTAATTTTCACAAAAGCCGATTCAAATATCGTAAAGACGTTTGTGAGTATACCAAATTAGGACCAATGAAAGAAAACATATTTTAAGAAAAGAAACGTTGGTACGAACTCGATTATAATGTCTTGTAACATGTTTACAAAACATTATGACCGTAATCTAGTAGAAGGTAAGTCCCGGATTAAGCAATCTGAATTCAAAAATATCCAACTACACTTTGTCATTTGATTACACGGATATCGATCAAGTGTTCATAGTTCATTTGAATATCCAAAAATAGAGTCTATTTGTAAGTTGTACATCATTTTAGAGATTAATATGAATATTTTCATATGTTCGAGATACTCCAGATTGAAATTAACATGTTTACAAACTGTTTCAAAAAGAAAAAAAAAACACATGTTTACAAACTCATTTACATTTTCTTGATGACTGACTTTTAGGCAGGCGTTTCTATATACACCAATTCCCAGTTTTGTATCTTTACCTTTTTGAAGTAAATGTTTTACCAAAGTCAATACATTTAGTTCCTATTTGACCATTGTTGAACACATGATTCCAACTTGCATAGTTTCATTTTACATTTATATATTTATTGACGAGTCATTCACAGACCAAAAGAGTCCCACATTAGCGCTAAGCATGTTTGTGAGACCATGCTACTAGCTTACATTATTATAAAACAACATTTTAAAAATAATTGATTATGTTGTGTGATAAAGGGTATGGTTTGACAACTTGGAAAATGATCGTCTTCCGTAATGTCTTTATTATTAGCTGTCGACTGCATCGTCCTTCTTCATACACGAAGAGCAGCAATAGAATCTATGCTTCGTAGACTCGTTACTTCTTACATACATATATGATGTATCCAGTGCCGGTCCGGCCATCCGTGATGCATAAAGCACATTCGCAATATGTTGTCTCCTAATTATAATTTTTTTAATAATATAAAATTATAATTAAATAATGCAAAATGTTATTAAAGTTTAATTTGTTCTTAAAAATAATATTAAAATTAATATATAATTCATGAAAGATAACTTTTTTTATATTTTTTTTGCAAGATCATTTATCAATTTTGAATAATCAAGTTTTTCTGCTAATTCATACTCTATTGATATCATCGATAATCCATTCAAAAGCTCTCGAGACATAGTCAAACGTAAATAATATCAAAAAGTTACATAAATTCAGTGATAGATCTATTTTGACAAAACAGAATTAAATTCTTTTTAATAACAATAGAAGAAGAAGATTGATCAGAACCGACAAAGAAGAAAAAACAAAAATATTAAAAGGTGAGAAGCTAAAATTGTTAAGATAAATAAAATAGATAGGTATTATAATTTATGTATTTTATTATTTATAATATATAAGACAATTGAAAAGTTTAGAGAAAGCAAATCTTACGATCAAATCTTTAATTTTTTGGTAATTTGTTTTTATTAAAAACGAGCAAAAAGAACTGCATAGAAGGGGATTTAAACTCGGGCATGGAGGAGTAAGAAAACATGCACAACCACAATACCACGGAAACTTCTTTGTATATGAAATTCTTTAAAATTTAATAACTGGTGGTGCCCCAAACCATTGCTTTACGGGCTTTACTCCAGGGGCGAGTCTAGATGTATCGTACATTAAACATGTTATAGAAACAACTACTCGTTTGATATCTAGACATGATTTCAAACGAGTAGCTCCATATTTTTCTTAACACCAGAAAATTTGGAGTCAAAGTCTATAATCTTTATAGATCCGAAAACCACAACATATAATATTAGTTTTGTATCTATACATACATGTTTATTGGTAAGGGATGCTCTTGTATATGTGTACATTTGATTGGTTGGAGACTCTACTAAAGAGAAAAGTTTGAACTGGTCCTAGACGTCTATGAACGTCCAATTAGAACATAAAGTCGCTGAACACACTGAAGATTAATGTAAATTAATACTCCATTTGTTTCTAAATAAGTGTCATTCTACCATTTTTTTCTTGTTTCAAAAAAAGTGTCATTTTACATTTCCAATGCAATTTTTTCCATATAATCACATTCTTACCATTTTCACTAGCCAATAGATGTTTTTAAAAATCATTTTTATTTAAATAAATATACATTAAATAAAGGCATAGTAGTATATTTATTCATTTTCTTAATATGTGTGAAATGTGTCTAAGTGACACTTATTTAGAAACAGAGGGAGTAAACAACAGAGAACCAAGTGGTCAACTAGAGTTTAAAAGTTCATATTAAAGTTAAATCTTATCAATATTAATACTAAAACATATTTTGTGAGGAAGGATCGATACATACTACTTGCCTAGTTGGCCATATGCCAGGAAGAAACTAAAAACTGATTGGGCAGGCATACCAATCTCTCGAATTCTGTAAAATATTAAACTAGCTATCACAAAGTGTTATGCATAAAATTATTACTTTCTTTATGTAGATTTTAAACCACTCGTTTAATTGTTCGAATCTTTTAACTGTCAACAACCAAAAACTTAAAAAAAATTGACGTTATTGTGCATGATAGTTGAATATCACATAAACTCCTATAATAAGAAGTTGATTATAATCATTCTCTTTTGTTATGTTGCGATTAGACCACCTCCATCGGTGGTCTCTTAAAGAGAGTTTTAAACAAAAAACAAAAATAAATAAATGAAAAAGAATAAAAAACCAAAGAACCGGTGCTTAATCTAGGCTTTTTAGAATTGTTAAGGACCCTTACGTGTCACTTTCTTATAGGACCTCACATTTATGTCTCTTTCTTCTTCGTTGGAAGTGTGTTGATCTGAAATCACCACTTTTCTCAACAATTGTGAGGACACAGACGGAGAGAGAGATACTACAATCGTTGGATCATCTGTTCTTACCGACGCTTTACTCTCATTTTAAAACAGAGAATCATTTTTGTCTGGTTATGAAGTTTTGTCTCGGCGGCCGGCGGTGATTTACATTCTCTCCGGCAGAAACAGCCTCGAAAATACTTTCCGGAACATGCTGCTAGGTAACATAACTCAAAGTCAAAACTGTGGTTTGCGTTCTAATGGTTCAACGTTTGCGATTTTGCTGAAAAAGTTGAGATTTTGATGTTGTGTTGCGTTCTCACCGTTTAACGTTTCCGTTTTGCTTAAAAAAATTGGGATTTTGATGTTGATTTGCGTTTTCTTCGCGGTTAAACTTTGCGTTTTGCTGAAAAGTTTCGATTTTGAGGTTGGTTTGCGTTCACGGTTTAACGTCTGTGGTTGTTGACAAAGTTATTCGTTTGATGTTGATTTGCGTTTTCTTGGTTTAACGTTTGCGTTTTACTGAAAATATGCGATTTTGATGTTTGTGTCTTTGCAGATTCTACGTTGCTGAAGTGCTTCTAGCTATGGAGTATCTACACATGCTTGAGATCATATACAGAGACCTGAGAACGTTTTAGTACGTGAAGATACATAATACTATCATTAGAACTCCTTAAAAGTTCTAACCATTGGACATGCTTCGTAAACAAAGGTTCTAAACTTTCATAAAGTACACAAATAAATATTAAACTAATCATTAGAACTTATTAAGAGTTCTAACCATTGGACATGCTCAGTGACTGTAATTCCAAGTTGGAAAGCTCCTTTTGTTTAATTAAATTCATAAGCAACCGTGGGATGACATATATTCTCCTTTTCCCTAATAAATAAGTACATAATTAAACATACGATTTGGCCTTTATCTCTTATTTAATGTGTTCGTATTAGGTTTGTCAATCAACCCATTTATATAATGACTATACTGTCACTTTCATAAGTACTAATCCATTAAAGTAGGTGTGTTTGATATTGACGCAATTGTTTTAAACCTACAAATAATGCTGTATAGTATTTTTTCCAACTAAAAGATCGTCTAATTTAACAATATGATATGATACGAATCTTTCAATCATACGATGCGTCGAGTTTTTTTTTTTTTTTTTTTTTTTTTGATTAACCAGATGTTGGGCTTACGCCCCACCACCTAGGCCCGGGGCCAACCTTTGCCTGTACCGTTTAAGGTTCTGGGCACGTCTCCCCCTCCCCGCAAGTCGAACAGCTGACCTCCCAGTTTGAGCCCCCCAGCTCGGGGCAGGTACCACTGGACTACGAAGTCCTGGGTTCGAGTTTTTATTTTGCTTTAAATAAACTTGTTGGGCGACTTGAAAAGTATGTTAGCTTACCGTACGTGTGGTCAAATGTAACATTCTATAAAATGGTGTGAACAATAATAAGGTTTTGTTGTTATTCGTTTTTAATCATTTGAATATGGTTTGTGTTTGCTATATTCTAAGTTTCTAACCACAATTACTCCTTATGTGAATCAGTTATGCGAGTTGTATAGTTGTGGTCAGTTGGTTGGGATTGAAGAAGCATTATGGTATGGAGTCCCACCAATTATTTCCCAACTTGTAAAATTCTCTAGAGATATGAAATATCAGCGTTGAAGCTTATATTGTCTTTTACTCTCCTTTATTAATTAGTTTATGATGTACCTTTCATAATAACATAGAGATTATATATATATATATATATATATATATGAATTTGTGTTATGTGCATGATATGGTTAAAATAACTATTTGCACAAGTCAATTAGGAAGATTATGATGAATAGATTATATATATGCACAACTATATGCATAATAAAAAATAGATTATTTGCACAACTATATGCATAACAACAAATAGATTATATATATATATATATATGTATATATGTATTTATATGCATGATATGGTTAAAACTCTTATTTGCACAAGTCAAGTAGGAAAGAAGTATTGCATTGGGTTGTATACTTTTCTAACTTTAAGTGATGCAATAAGAATTTATAGAATACTTATAAGATAAAGAAATGAAAAGTGTTGTTCTAAGCGTATAGATTGGTATGAAGGATGTTAGTTGTGCTTTATATATTATTCTATTGTGTAATCAAGTTCAACTGTCCGAATAAAATCTGCTTTAGTAAACTATTGAGATTCTTACAACAAAAGGTGAAGAAGTGGAGCATCAACAAGAGCTTTATATATAGTTCCACAATATGGGTCAACCCTTAAAGAGAAACGGACATGCACGAAAGCTTGAATTGAACCTTGACCCAGCCAACGCCATATGTTTCTTAGGGTACTTATTCATTTGCTGAATTTCGAAATTGGAAAAATAAAGTTCTTCTTTCCAGTAATTTCAACTCTAATAATATAACATACAATTAACATGCTCTCATATTTAGTTTTGCATGTTGAATTTTATTTCATTTTGTATTATGGAAGGGATATGATGTTGGAGTAAGCTTGAAGTAAACTTGGAGATCAAGTTTATCCTAATCCCACCGAGATATGGTTGTTAAGAGGATTAGGAATTATCCAAAGAAGTTAAGAATTATCTAAAGAAATAAGATTAGGAGTTATCTAAATCTTTGTATAAATAGAGTTGCAGGCTTGTTGCAACCAATTAGAGAGTTTTTAACAATTGAGAGAAGCTTAAGGTTTGAGAGGATATTTCCTTAAGATTAATAAGAGAGCAAATTCTTATTACTGATCTTGCATACTATCGACAAACTCATACTTTATTTGGTATCAGAGCAGTAGGTTCGATCAAATTAACATCATGGGAGATATTATTGTGTCAAAACCAAAGGAAGGTGGAGGAACCAAAGTGAGCTGTCCTATGCTCACGGAGGTGAACTATAATGTCTGGGCAATTCAGATCAAGCTTTTGCTTAAAGTACACCAAGTCTGGGATGCAGTGGAGAACGAATCAGAGGATGAAGACAAGATGGATCTGGCCAAAGCTTTGATCTTCGGTGCTATACCTGAAACGCTCGTACTACAACTAGGCGAGCTGGATTCTTCAAAGAAAGTATGGGATGCGATAAAGTCGCGATATGTGGGAGCAGAACGAGTGCGAGAAGCGAGATTACAAACACTGATTAGTGACTTCGAGAGATTGAAGATGAAAGGTAGCGAGACCATAGACGAGTTTGTTGGAAAGCTAACAGAGATTAGGTCCAAGTCGATTGCTCTGGGAGAAAACATTGAGGAGTCTAAACTCGTTAAGAAGTTCTTATGTTCTCTACCCCGAAAGAAATTCATCCATATGGTTGCGTCGTTGGAGCAAGTGCTCGACCTCAAGACAACAAGTTTTGAGGACATCATTGGTCGGATGAAGGCGTTTGAAGAGAGAGTAAGGGAAGAGGAAGAAGAAACTCAGGAGACACAGAGCAAACTCATGTATGCGAACAATGAGCCTCATCCTGCCACAAACTCTGACAATCGAGACTACAACAACTATTACAGAGGTCGTGGTCGTGGTGGACGTTACAACAACCGTGGTAGAGGACGAGGCAGATACAATGATCGATCTCAAAATACTACTGATGCTTCAAAAATACAATGCTTCCGGTGTGATAAGTATGGTCACTACGCATCTACATGTCCAGACCGTTTATTAAAGCTGCAAGAAGCTTCTGAGATCAAGGATGAAAACACGCAGGAAGCAGAGGAGTTGATGATGCAGGAGGTTGTTTACCTCAACGAGAAGAATGTCGACCCTAAGGATTTTGAAACCTACACAGACAACGTATGGTACTTAGATAACGGGGCAAGCAATCATATGACCGGAAATCTCAAGTACTTTAAGAAGATTGATGAATCTGTCACAGGAAAAGTGAGGTTTGGTGATGATTCCAGGATCGACATTAAAGGAAAGGGCTCTGTTTTGTTCTGCAATAGCGATGGAGAAAAGAAAATCATAGCAGAAGTTTACTATATTCCATACTTGAAAAGCAATATTATTAGCCTTGGACAAGCTACAGAAGCTGGTTGTGATGTGAGGATGAAGGGTGAGCTTCTCACACTGAGAGATAAGGATGGTAAACTGATAGCAAAAGCTAAGAGATCTAGGAACAGACTATATAAAGTTACTATCGATGTGGTCACTGAGAGGTGTCTGCAGCTTCAGACAATAAGTGAGTCAGCAAGATGGCACGCTAGATTGGGGCACATAGGCAAAGAATCGATGAGGACTATGATCAACAAGGAACTCGTGTTAGGGATACCAAAGATCAACATTGAAAAAGATACTTGCTCAAGCTGCTTGCGTGGGAAACAAGCAAGGCACTCATTCCCTCAAGCAACTACATTCAGAGCAAAGAAAACACTAGAGCTTATTCATGGAGACCTCTGTGGTCCAATAACACCCATCACGCCATCAAAGAAGAGATACATATTTGTGCTCATCGACGACTATTCTCGTTACATGTGGTCAATACTACTCGGTGAAAAAGGGGAGGCGTTTGAGAAGTTTAAGAAGTTCACAGCTATTGTCGAGGGAGAGAGAGGAACCGCTATTGGGAGTTTTAGAACAGACAGAGGAGGAGAGTTCGTTTCAAACGAATTCCAGTCTTACTGTGAAACAAAGGGTATCACAAGACAACTCACAGCTCCCTACTCTCCTCAACAAAACGGCGTTGTAGAGCGACGAAACAGAACTCTTCTAGGTATGACTAGAAGCATATTAAAACATATGAATCTACCTAATTACCTGTGGGGTGAAGCGGTGAGACATGCAACGTATATCATAAACAGAGTCGCCACACGAGCATTGGTTTTTCAGACACCATATGAACAAGGGGAGGAAACCAAACCTTGATCATATTCGCGTATTTGGGTGCGTCTCTCATACTAAGGTTGACACTCATCGATTAAAGAAGCTGGATGATCGGTCTAGAGCACTTGTGAATCTCGGTACAGAACCAGGATCAAAGGCCTACAGACTACTCGACCCGGTGAACAGAAAAGTGGTAGTAAGCAAAGATGTAATATTTGAAGAAGGGATAAGCTGGGACTGGAAAAACTGCGAGAAGTCTGTAACTACAGAAACATTTCAGGTTGAGTTTGGAGAATATGGAAATCATGGGATCAGTGAAATAGACAGCAACGAGATCAACCATGAGCCAGAACATCAAACCGAGGAAATAGTTGAAGAACAATATAATGCAGAGGATCCTGTGGAAGAATCAGAAAATGAAACTGTAAGCGATGACTTGAGAATATCGCAGAGAGAAACTAGAAGGCCGAGCTACTTGGATGACTACATCCTTCTTGCAGAGGTTGAAGGAGAATTATTACTACAGTGCATTAATGATGAACCATGGAACTTCGAAGAAGCAAAGAAGCTGAAAGTCTGGAGAGATGCATGTGAGGATGAGATAAACTCAATAGTCAAGAACAAGACATGGGATTTGGTTGAACTTCCGGTTGGAGCTAAAGCAATTGGTCTCAAGTGGATCTTTAAAATCAAACGAAATTCTGATGGAAGCATTAACAAGTATAAAGCGAGATTAGTTGCAAAAGGTTATATCCAGAGACATGGAATCGATTTCGAAGAGGTGTATGCACCAGTTGCGCGCATCGAAACAGTCCGATTCATATTGTCTTTGGCAGCATCGAAAGGCTGGGAAGTGCACCATTTAGACGTGAAGACAACATTTCTCCACGGCGATCTTAAAGAAGAAGTATATGTATCACAGCCAGAGGGTTTCAAGGCCAAAGGACAGGAGAATAAAGTATATAAATTGAACAAAGCACTCTATGGGCTGCGTCAAGCTCCAAGAGCTTAGAATGAAAAGTTAAACTCAGTACTTGGCAAGTTGAACTTTGTGAGATGCTCCAAGGAACCTGCTTTGTATCGACGACAGGAGGGAGAACAACTTCTGTTAGTAGCTGTGTACGTCGACGATCTCCTCATAACAGGAACAAGCTTGAGACTGATTGTAAGCTTTAAGACAGAGATGTCTGCACGCTTTGAAATGAGTGATCTGGGAAAACTTACATACTACTTGGGCATTGAGGTACATCAGCATGACGAAGGGATTACACTGAAACAAGAACGTTACGCAAAGAAAATACTAGAGGAGACAAGGATGCAAGATTGCAACAATGTTCATGTACCAATGGATCCGAGTCTCAAAATGTCGAAAGCTAGTGATGAGGAAAGAGTTGATGAAAAGGAATACAGAAGAAACATAGGGTGCCTCAGATACCTCCTTCATACCCGACCTGATATCTCATATTCAGTCGGGGTATTAAGTAGGTATATGGCTGAACCAAGGACTTCACATGCACAGTTATGAAACAAGTTCTCCGTTACTTGCAGGGGACACCGTCTTACGGATTGATGTTTAAGAGAGGAACGAATGCAAAGTTGACGGGTTACAGTGACGCAAGTCACAATGTCGATGAAGACGACGGACGAAGTACGACTGGACACGTCTTCTATCTCTTTGAATCACCCATCACTTGGTGCTCGCAGAAACAAGAGACAGTGGCTTTGTCGTCATGCGAGGCAGAGTTCATGGCAGGGACAGAGGCAGCAAAACAGGCTATCTGGCTGCAAGACCTCTTCAGTGAGATAGTTGGAAAACAAGGAGAAAGAGTGGTGATTTACATTGATAATAAGTCGGCTATAGCTCTCAGCAGGAATCCTGTGTTTCATGGACGGAGTAAGCACATTCACCGGAGGTATCACTTCATAAGAGAGTGTGTGGACAACAACTTGATCGAGGTTCATCATGTGGCAGGAAGTCAACAACGAGCGGACATTCTAACAAAGCCGTTAGCGAGAAACAGATTCAAGGAAATGAGGAGTATACTTGGCGTTGAAGACTTATCAACAAATGGGTTCAAGCTTAAGGGGGAGAGTGTTGGAGTAAGCTTGAAGTAAACTTGGAGATCAAGTTTATCCTAATCCCACCGAGATATGGTTGTTAAGAGGATTAGGAATTATCCAAAGAAGTTAAGAATTATCTAAAGAAATAAGATTAGGAGTTATATAAATCTTTGTATAAATAGAGTTGCAGGCTTGTTGCAACCAATTAGAGAGTTTTTAACAATTGAGAGAAGCTTAAGGTTTGAGAGGATATTTTCTTAAGATTAATAAGAGAGCAAATTCTTATTACTGATCTTGCATACTATCGACAAACTCATACTTTATATGATATGTTTTTATATATATACATATATACTACTCCATTTGTTTTAAAAAAATCACGTTTTAGAAAATAAGTTTGTTTCAAAAATGTATTTTTATATTTTCCTACATAATTTAATGGTAAATTGTAAATTTCAAAAACAGAATTATGTTTATTAAAATTCTACTGATTAAAATTTATAGAGAATAATTAATTACAAAACTAATATTTGATATTAAAATTTAATATATTTTTAAACTTTAAAACATACATATTTCGAAACTGAAAGAGTAAAATTCAAACCTTTGATAGTTTGGAATTATATTTGTGAATTTTAAATAAAATGATATTTTAAATTAATATTATTTTAGCTATTCTTATATATAAAAATAATTTAAAACTGATTAAACTAATAGTGACTCAATAAGCTTGATTTTTAGTTTAAAATTTATTATAAATGACTAAAAGTACAAGTTTTTTTTTAAATTGTCTTTTTGAAATATTTGTTTTAACATACTCTCTCCATTCTAGAAGATAATAGTTTAGGGTAAATAAAAAAAATATATCTATAGTTTTTTCATTAATTATGGGTAAAATAAGTAAATAATGTATAAGATTATAATAACAACACAAAACTATCATTTTGTGAAACAAATAAAAAAAATTAGAACAATTATTTTTGTTAAATGGAGGAACATTGATTTTCTTAAATGATTTTATTTTATCTTTATAAAAAAAAGAAATGAATAAATTTGGAAAACAATTAAACTTTGATTACCCAAAAAAGAAAGAAAATAAAGATGAAAAGAAAAAGAAAAGTGAATGTCAGATGAGAAGAGATGAGGTGAGTGAGAGAGAGAGAGAGAAAGAGCTTGAATGAGAGCAAAAAAAACACTGCCATTCTTACCAGTTGCGTCATCATCAACCCACAACACAACACACTCTCCTCTCTTATTTTTACTTCTCCTTCCCTACCTTTCACCATCTCCTTTATATTTTCCCGAGGAAAAAATTAGAAAAAGCTTTCTCTAGGTTTTTCTTGATTTGTATATTAGACATCTCTCTATCTCTCTCTTGCATCGCTTGCTTCCTTCATCTGTCTGGTCTCCTTCTTGCTTTTTCTAATAAAGTACATATAGAGAGAGAGAGAGAGAGAGATTCAGACATGGGTTAGTCTGCTCTGTCTGATAAATCTTCTTCTTATTTAACTTTAGCTGTCTCTCTTTTTTTTAGGGTTAGGGTTTTGAGGTAAGAGAGAGAGAGAGGCAAGTATGCGTGAGTTACATCCTCTTTGAGTGACCCTGGATTCTCCACCCCCTAACGACCGCCGTCGCCGCCGCCGCCTCGACGAAGAGCTTCCTCACTATGCTCCTCACACAATGGCAGAAGACGACGAACCTCACCGCTCCCTCCACCCTCCACCACCGCCGTCTTCTTCAATGAGACACCGCGCTACGTCGGAGGCGGCGGACGGCGGCTGCGGCGAGATAGTTGAGGTCCAAGGAGGTCACATTGTGCGGTCCACCGGAAGGAAAGACCGGCACAGCAAAGTCTGCACGGCGAAAGGACCACGTGACCGGCGCGTGAGGCTATCGGCTCACACGGCGATTCAGTTCTACGATGTTCAAGACCGCCTTGGCTTCGACCGGCCGAGCAAAGCCGTTGACTGGCTTATCAAAAAGGCTAAGACTTCCATCGACGAGCTCGCTCAGCTTCCGCCGTGGGATCCCGCCGATGCTATTCGTAACGCCGCCGCGAACGCTAAACCGAGAAGAACCGCCGTGAAAGCTCAAGTTTCTCCATCTCCGCCGCCGCCGCAACAGCAACAGGTTCAGTTCAGTGATAGACAAGCCGTTAGATTCGACGAGTCGAGCTTTCTTCCGCCGTCGATGGACTCAGATTCGATTGCTGACACTATAAAGTCGTTCTTCCCGGTGGTTGGCTCTTCAACGGAAGCTCCACCGCATCATCAGCTTATGCACAACTACCACCACCATCCGCCGGATTTGCTTTCAAGAACCAATAGCCAAAACCAAGATCTCCGTCTCTCGCTGCACTCGTTCCCGGATGGTCCACCGTCGCTTCTCCACCACCACCACCACCACTCCGTTGCAGAGCCTGTTCTGTTCTACGGACAGAGCAATCCAGGGTATGACACATCGGCGAGTGGCTGGGAGCAACAGTCAATGCAGAGACTGGTGGCTTGGAACAGCGGCGGAGGAAACGATACAGGAAACGGAGGAGGAGGGTTTGTCTTTGCTCCTCCTCCTCCTCATCCTTCAACGACGTCGTTTCAGCCAGTACTCGGCCAAAGTCAGCTTTATTCTCAGAGGGGTCCCCTTCAGTCCAGTTACAGTCCCATGATCCGTGCTTGGTTTGATCCTCACCATCATCAACCCATCTCCACTGACGATCTCAACCACAACCACCATATGCCTCCACCAATTGCTTCAGGTGAATTCTCTTCCAGTTTTCGCATACCAGCACGGTTTCAGGGTCAAGAAGAGGAGCAGCACGACGGTCTCACCAACAAACCGTCCTCTGCTTCTCGCCATTGATAAACAATCCAAACAATATCCTCTAGTTCCAGGTTTGTCTCAAGCTCTGTCCTTTTTACATCAAATTTAGTACTTTTTCAGTTCTTGTCCGTTCAACTCTTTCAACCATTTTGCAGGGCTTGTCAAGCTTCCATTCACATTGAAAGCTTGGCTTAGATTGTTCAGAACAGGGAAGGCGTTCAATGGCTTGAAAAAAGGCAAAGGAAAGGATGAAGGAGTAGAGAAAGACGAACAAATGTGGCCAAGTTTCAGGTTCTTCCTCTTCTTCTTCCAGTATCCTGACCTTACCAATTGTAGTTTTCATCCTTTTTTTTACCAGTTAGACAATGTGGGTAGATTGTAAGGTTCCTTCTTGTTGTGTCTGAAAACCTTTTTGTTGTGTGTTGTATCATCATCCTGTTGTTACTGCAATAGCAAGTTACTTGAGAAATTGCAGTTCCCTGTTTTTGTTTTGTTGTAACTTCATCCATGGATGCTCTAATAAAGTCTTGAAGTTTCTCTTTATTTTCATATGGGTTTTGATTCTTTCTCTTCTCAGCTAATAAACTGTAAAAAAATGAAAAAAAAGCTTAACTTAGACAGGTGAAATGCTCTGTTCAATTAAGCTAGATAGACCATTGTTGTTAGACAACATGTGAGCATGGGTTGATTCTTCTTATATCTCTCTCAATCCTTTTAGCCCCAATGATTAAAAAGTTAGTCATTTTCCATGAACAGTAAGATTTGAATTGTTGCTTTATCTGGAACACCAGGGAGACTTAGCCAGTCCTCTTAAATTAGAAGTGAAAACTTTCCTCACCAGAGTAAAAAAAAAAAGAGATTTGTTTTCTATCTGATGTCATTAATAGTTTCCTCTCACCTACTTTAGTGGTAGGAGAAGATCCACCAAACTTGAATGTGATGTTGTCTTTCTTTAATGATTAAAAGGATTGGGACATGAGATAGGGTATAGAACGCCACCCATGTTTGTCTAAATGTAGGAAGTTGATCTAAACTACTCAATCTTCTCTATAGTACTGGATCTTGCAAGTTAGTCAAAAGAATACTTGGGGTTAAATGCACAGTTTTAGATGTTTATTTTACCATTTAAAGAAAAGCAAACACCTTTTCATGTGATGTAATAAAGACATCACCAATCAAACCAAATGAGAGGTGTTGATATATCATAAAGTATGTTATACCAAAAGATATAAAGGCCGAATCTTTATGTTAAGGTCAAAAAGTTTATTCCCTCTCCTCTTCTTTTTTCGTTTGTCAACTGATAATATCATCAATAAGATTGTTCTATTAGACAGTTAGATAGATGTAGTACAGTCTATATGTTATGACCGAGTAAAACGTTTCTCACTAAACCTCAAAATATCTAATGGGTTTGAGAGGGATGTTAAGGAAGAAGATTGAACCAAAACTGTAAAAGAGCTGTCACTTTAAGAATGGTCCCCTCACTCTATGTTCTCTTGTAAGATCTCTGTGCCTTCCTTTTTTTCTTGAAAAGATCTACCGATAAAAGTCACAGCTTTTTAACCCCCTCATCACTCAACTTTTCCACATAAATAATTGCAAATTTAAGAGTCTGAAAGGAGTAAAGATTCATATTGACAACACAAAAGATTATCACTTCTTCACTTTTCCACATAAATAAATGCAAATTTAAGAGTCTGAAAGGAGTAAAGATTCATATTGACAACACAAAAGATCATCAGAGATGACTATGACAACTTTTAAATTAGGGATCCAATGTCACTAAAATTTGAATAAATGTAAAACTCAAAACAACTCTCAAGCTTTTGTGTGTCTCATCAACATGTGAAGCATGAAACAACACGTACAAAACACATGTGGAATCACATCAATCTCTTTGATAATGAAGTAACAACACATCGTCTAATGTAGACAAAAATATATGTAACATACATTGGAGCCGGTTCTTCTGAGGCCAAATAACAAATTAAAGAATGTTCTTTTGGTGAAAAAAAAAACACAAAAAAACTCAATCTATGAAACCGGTTCTTCTGAAAACAGCGTTCCTTACCTGCCTGAGATCTCTCCCTTTAAGTGTTCTTCCTGCACCTTCAAGAACCGAGCAAGACAGCAACGAAGACTGCGCCAAAGACCTAGCTACAATCTCATGTGGTGGAAGCCTTTCACCTTCATCTTCCTCCTCCTCATCCACCACCACATCAGTCAACTTAAACTCCTTCTTATGACGACTCCTCATAGCTAACGGCACTTGAAGAGGAGCTGACTGAGGATACCTTACAACAGAAGCTGTGAAGGGAACCCTCTCTTGAGGCGGCTTAGGAGCTGAGGGGATGATTCGAGCAGAAGATGAAGAAGAGGTGGAAGAAGCTGTGGAGGAGACAGAAGTGGAGAGAACAGCTGCAGGCTTGTGGTGTAAGACATGGTTTAAGTAACTGTTGTTGCCTGAAGGTTCGGGAAGAGCAGCGAGGATACCAGAAGCTTCCACGTTTTTTAAACCGCTTTTGGTTCTTTGAAGCTGGCGGGCAGGTGGGTGTTGAGCAGGAGAAGAGGATGGAGAGTGCTTAGTAGGCGCGTGAGATATGTCTATTGAGAAGATGTCGTCTTCGTTGAACTCACCATCTGCAGAAGATGGAGCTGACGATGAGGGGATATCGATTCGTGCGGTTTTGTTCATTTTTTGTTAGCTTCTTGAGATCTGAGAATCAGATAAACAAAAGGTTAGATTTTTACAAGATGGGTTCAAAGGGAATTTGATAAAGTTTCGATTTTTATGTTTTCTGGGTACAAAGAAAGAAGGTTGCTTTCAATCAAACATTCAATTTATTCAAAGGGGTTAGCTTGAAGAAACCGTGGGGTTCACGTAAACAAGAAAGCTAGGTTATTTCTATAGAAACCGTATGAAATTGCAGCAAACACGAAGATGGATCTCATTACAAAGAAGCAATCATTATTCAAGAAGGAGATTCAGAATCGAAAGGAGGATTGAGATTACCTTAACTGTAGGAAGAAGAACAAATAGAGCAGCGAATTAGATGCAGGGCCAGCTAGCGATCTGAATGTTTAGCAGAGACAGAGGGGAGAGAGAGAGACGAGAAACAAGAAGACCTGATTGAGATTCCTAGAATTTGGCATCGGTATAGTAAACGTCGCTGTTGATAATGTTGAAAAGGCCCAGTAGTGTAAGCCCAATAGAGGCCCAATAGAGAGCCCAATAGAGAGCCCAAATAGACTGATTTATGAGCAAACAAAACTTGTAATAAAGTGTGTATACAAATCACCAATTCATAGGAAAGTAAGCAAAGACAAATCTTAGATCATTAGATGTAAACATAAACTCGTGGAAGGTGCTTTGATTAAGATCCAATGTTTCTACACTGTGAAGTATGGATTTTAAATCCAAAGAATACGATCCTCCGTTGCATAGATTAACGGAGATAGCTAAAGAAAGACTTGAAAGGATCTCTAGTATGGACTGTATGTATGGTGTACCATAGAACTATCATGGATCTTCATAAGACGGGTCAATGTAGTACAATTGTGCAAATATGACTCAGTGTAGTATGATTAGATTTGCAAGTCATTCTATCAAAATTTTCGTGATTTATAAAATGTAAGCAAAAAGTTAAACTGTTTATTTATTTAGTTCATAACCCTAATTAATCAAAATTATCCGGAACCGGTTCTTTTCTGGATTTTGCAGCTTCCTTGGTGTTCGGCAAACCTTGTTTAGTTGTGGTCTTCCTTGTGATCACATTGGGTGTTATTTTCTTGGGTTTGTACCTGGTTTTATCGGTTTAGGTACTTAGCATTGAGCCATGATCTCCCAAGGTCGAGGCGCTATCGACCGTTATTTCCAACTCTATCCACAGTTTCTTTGTATAGGTTAAACGAAGCTTGACCTACTATGTTGCATTAGCTCTCCACTGCAAAAACAAAGTTACATGTGCTACAAGGTATCTAAAATACAAAACCAATTAATAGATGATAGTTTCTCTGGTTTTCTAGCTGGTTTAATTGGTTTACTTACTTGGCACTGAGCCCTAATATCCCAAGGTCGAATCAATATCCCAAGGTCGAATCGTTATCCACCGTTCTTTCCAACTCCATCCCTAGTTTTCTTTCCTAGGTTAAAGGAATTGACCTAAATATTGTGTAGCATTAGCTCTCCACTGGAAAAGAAATACCAGTAAGTTACTTGAGCTACAAGGTATCTAACATACAAACCAATTAAATGTAATTGAGTCTCAGTTTTCCATTGACCTAATGAGAGAAAGCATAAGCCATTGTTTGTTCACGTTTCAGCGTAGCTTCTTCTCTATGGTGTATCCTCGCGAGAATCTCATCCTTTTTCAGTCATACTAATTTAGCTGAAGCTACGATAATACAAAGATCTTATTTAGTCTAAAAATATCTAAGATCAATGTTAATTAAGATATTTGGAATATATCCAAATATATCTCTGCTCACAGACCCTCCTCACCATTCAACTTCAACCGAGTCTCCAATAGTATGTGATGGATTCTACCTTGTATCACCATATAGAAACCTCATGCTCTGATCATACATCATACTGATTTCAATCGAGGTTTGGCTCCTCACTGTATGGCCTTGGACCAATGAGTTAAATCTCCTAGCGCTGCTGCATATATAGTCTTTTTCTCACCTGTAGACACTCAAGAAAAGTTGAAACTGGACCGGTTAATCAGTTTCAAAACTGTCTGAAAATGTTGACTAAATATGTATGCTCGAAAAGCCTTTTGAATGCAAATAACAACCAACTCTATTGTAAGTGTAGTGGAAGCTGAGATTTGATTTGATCGGTTTGACATGGTTTAACATTTCAGAATGTCTCTAAAACAGACATATTGTAAAATCACTAACAAAAATGAAAAGAGAGTGAACCAGATTTTTACCAAAGTTATTTTGATTTGTTTCCGACGGAGCTCGAACGCGGGACATAAGACCAACACTCTAACCAACTGAGCTACGAAAAATGTCTCGTAAAATTTTCCATACTTTATAAATTCAAATAATTATTTTCTTATTCGTCTTTCCTCAAACTATGCTCTTATGTGCTATTTTTTGCTCCTTAGATTTAATTTTGCCATACTTTATAAATTAAAGTAATTAGTTTCTAATTTGGTTTAACATTTCATAATGTATCTAAAATAAACATTGTAAAATCACTAACATGGGAAAAATGGAAAGAGAGTGAATAAGAGTTTTTGCTAAGTTGTTTTGTTTCCGGCGGGGCTCGAACCCGCGACCTTCGGCTCATAAGACCAACGCTCTAACCAACTGAGCTACGGAAACTACATGTTAAGAATTTTTCCATACTTTTATAAATTCAAGTAATCAGTTTCTTAATCATCTTTCTTCAATCTATGCTCTTATGTGCTATCTTTTGGCTCCTTAGCTTTAATCTTACAACCAATGAATGTTAGGCACTTAATGGATTAGCTTCTGGAACAAATGAAGATTTAAACCTTAACGTGCCGGCTTTGAATGAATGATAAACCAATGGATAGGAACAAAGGATAGTTAGAGCCACATAACAATTAGCATTATGTATAATCTCAAATATATTAGATAAGAAAAAGATCAAGTATAGATACACTTTCTTACTAACTCAGATTTCGAACAAGAGTAGTCAACTGGTGTCTCTTGTGTTGGCAGAGAGAAGCAAGTTATTAGAGAAGTCATTCGATTCTCGTTAGGGCATTCAGAGCATCCTCCCATCCTCCCGACGCGCCCTCAAAATACTCTCTTGAACCTTAATTTCCTTGGTCTAAATCGCCGAACGTCCCTAGCCTCTCCGGCGCTGTGAGAGGGTCTTATAATCTCATGTTGTGTCCAATTTCATAGCTTCCCTTTGTTTCTTTCCGCTGAGTTTGTCTCCTTGCTCGGCGCTTTGGGTCTCCTACTAGTCGCCGAATGCAGTCGAAGTTGGTCAACTTTGAGATCTGAGATAGCGGAAACACCAGACGTGTCGCTGTTGTCACTATTCTCACCTCTGCATCTTGTTCCAGTTGCTTCTCTTTCAAGTCTCTCTAAGGTTCTCCGTGGAAATTCTCCTCTCTTTTGAGTGAAAGGTGGCTGTGAGGTAAGCCATCAAGGACCTCTTTCCTTAGTTCGAGAGACAATAACCATGGTGGTCTCTGGTTTTAGCTTGGTAACTCTTTCTTGCTACCGATGTCATTCACTTGGGTCTTAAGGACAACCCTTAGTTACGGTGTCACTTGCTTTAAGGTGGAGCTTTCTTCTACCCTAAGCCATATGTTTTTGAGGAGTATCTACACTTCTTCTGTTCGCTAATTTCAACCTTCTAAGCTTTGGTTCTAGCTTTTGTGTGTCATGAAGTCGACAATGTACCCATTATGTCGTGTAGCCGGATAGAGAGCCAAATTGACTGTTTGCGCTTGATCATAACCAGTGCTTCATTGTTTAACGACATCAAAGTCAGGTCTACATGTTAGCAGACACCGGGCAAGGTTGAGTTTTCTTGGCCAGCGTCCTCCTCCAGCGGAGATCCGGGATGGGAGCCAAACGTCACCATTGATACCTGCTTGGAACCACCTCAGTGAGACCTGACTAAACATCTCTTATGGATTTACTTTTGTTGTCTATAATTGCTCCATTGATATGAAAAGTGCTTAGGAATTGTTAGTATTTTTGTTCTAGTTTGGTATTATGTTCAAGTTTCCATCGTTTGGTTAAGATAGAACATGATCTCTTTGTGGCTTAGGAGTTTCTAAAAACAGACTGGATTGCATCAACATGTAACTAAACCTTCATTCTTTGCAATGACATTTACAATTTAGCAAAAAAAAAATTGTGTATATACGTGCAGCTTCAAAATCCGACCCGCTTTTAATTGGATACGATCCGGACCCGGATCCATCAACAGATCGTAGGGCCCAAATTTTAAATCTCTCTTTCCTCTCTCGTCTCTCTCTCTCTCTTTTGCATGTGCGTTTCATCTTCTTCGTCTGTACGCACGGTTACCTGAAAAAAAAAATCTCCGATCTCTGATCACAATGGCGGCGTATAGAGCTGACGACGATTACGATTTCCTCTACAAGGTGGTCCTAATCGGAGACTCCGGCGTCGGCAAATCCAACCTCCTCTCTCGCTTCACACGCAACGAGTTCAGCCTCGAGTCCAAATCCACGATCGGCGTCGAGTTCGCCACCCGAAGCATCCGCGTCGACGAAAAAGTCGTCAAGGCCCAGATTTGGGACACCGCAGGTCAAGAAAGGTACGTTCATGAATCTCTCAAGAACTCAATTCTTGATTCTGATTCAAGAACTCAATTCTTGATTTTTGGTTTTCTTGAAAAAGGTACCGAGCGATCACGAGTGCGTACTACCGAGGAGCGGTAGGAGCGTTCCTTGTCTACGACGTTACGCGCCGCGTCACGTTTGAGAACGTTGAGAGGTGGCTCAAGGAGCTTAGAGACCACACGGACGCCAACATTGTCGTCATGCTGGTCGGGAACAAGGCTGATCTGCGTCATCTAAGAGCTGTGTCTACCGAAGATGCTACGGCCTTTGCGGAGAGAGAGAGCACTTTCTTCATGGAGACGTCTGCGCTTGAAGCTTTGAATGTTGAGGATGCTTTTACTCAGGTGCTTTCTCAGATATACCGTGTGGCGAGTAAGAAGGCTTTGGAAGTTGGTGGAGATGGTCATGCTGCATTGCCTAAAGGACAGAGTATTAATGTCGGGTCTAAGGATGATGTTTCTGAGGTCAAGAAGGTTGGATGCTGCTCAAGTTAGATTTGTTTCTTCTCTGTTTCTTGTAATGTTTTTATCTATTTTAACAATCTATGAACAAAGAGGTGGTTTAGATGAATAAAACTTAACGAGACGCAACCAAATGTACAAAGAACAAAAGAAGCATGTACAGTTCTATAGTCACTAAAGCCAATAAAGCAAGTTAAGTATCAATATATAACTTGCATGTTTAAAAAAAAAAAACTTATGCGTTGACCTCACTTAGTTTGAATCTGGAGACACCTCTCCTCCTAAACTTGATCGTTCCTTGTTCTTTTCCATGACCAGTGCCTCTGATTTACAGATTGGGCAAACGTTCTTGATTACCAACCACTTCTCCAAGCATTCTGCATGGTACTCGTGCTTGCAATCCAGCCTTGCGATCTTATCTTGGTTCTTGTAGCTTTCCTGTCAATAAATAAAACGAGATGTTAACTACTTAGATGAGTTTGTGTGTGGAATGTTGTCATAAGCTTGGAGGATGCAGTTCCAAAGATTTTATTGGCTTTTACCTGGCATATGGTGCAAGAATCTGTTTCTAGATCGATAGATGGAGGAGATTCTTCCAAGTTGATTCTGGTCGTCACAGAGGTTCTTCTTTTCACAAGATCTTTAACAGTTTCTTCTGACAAGCCAGTCTTCACTGTTCCTATATGGTCGCTCAAATCAAGAAGCTCCTGCGCCCAGTTTTGAATGTTTTAAGATACGAATAACCAATTTGAGTTCATTCATTATATATCTATATATGGCGAAATGTAAACGTGGAGTGATGTGATTAGCTAAGTGGTAGAGAGTACTTCATATGACATGTCCTCTATGTCCAAGCGCATGTCTTCATGATCATCAACATAATCTTCGAAGTCTCCTTCCCCGAAAAATGCATCTTCCTACACATATTAACAGAAAAAGACAATATTGAAGAGCAAAAACTCTAAGGAAAAACGATACTAGAAGATGAAAAATGTGGTCAAGAGGATATTACATCTGCGGGAAATGCTCTAAGGTGAGGCAGTCGATGGTGTCTAAGAGTCGCTACAGAAGAAAAATCATCACGAGGATGTTGCAGGCTCATCCTAAACCCAGGTGTTTGAACCGATCCCACATGACTGTACGAAGCATCATGAATAGCCACGGGGACAGTGTATGAGGCTGACGCCATGCGAGGGTATACGGTGGGAGGAGGAGGAGGAGGATGATGGCTAAAAAGTTAGGCACAGGGTGGTACGCAACTGGTATATCGTTTCTGCTACTAGATGCTTCATGGAATCTCGGAAGGCAGACATTACCAGAGTCCATGGAGCTAGTGACAGCATTACCTAAGAGATCATTCAAGAAGAAGAAGAATAAGATTTTACAAGAACTTACAGTAAGACAAGTTTATGTGCTAATAGAATAAGGGATATTATTACCATGCATAAAAGGTATTGAGGGTGGTTGGAGCCAATAGGAAGTACCATCAGGTGTGTTGTCATTACAATGTTGGTCATACCAGATTGGGCCAGGAGGTGGAAAAGGATGGGGTCCATGGTTAACGTGAGAGTAAGGAGGATCCATTGTAACTGCTCCTACTCTGCTCCTCACACTTCTCTGATCTATTGGCTGTGGGTAAGTAGTAGGATAGTGTGGGAATGAGAAAGGTGCTGTCTCCGGTGTATTTGGGAAAGAAGCTGATTCAGTAAGAAACTGATAATCTCCGGGTATAGCTTCAGAGCTCTTGCGTTTGTAACCGTGACCCATAAAATGTGGGTTACTCTCATGCTCAGTGGAAGTACCATGACTTCCAAGAGATAACGGATGAGCATGAAAAGGCGCATAAGGGAAGTATAAACTTGGTGGGGATGACATGCCAGGACCAAGATTGGAAGCACCTTGATGATGATGAGAAAACTGTGGAATTCTGTTAATCATTGAGTTGTTATCATAAGGTTCTTGCAGATAATGATGTTGGAAACTAGGAACAGGTGGGATGTCTGGAAGAGAATGCTGCTCCAGGTCGAAACCAGTAATCATGTTTCTTTGGCTCATAATGCTAGTTAGTTCCAGAAACACCACCTGATCGTTTGAATTGAAGAAAGATTAACAAACCATAGACAAAGACAGATTATGCCTTAGTTCCGACAATCATCAGTTCGTGTAATAAAATATTTCAAAAGATGATCAACAAAACAAACTCACGAAACATTCAGCAACTACAACCAACTACTACTAATTGTCATGAGGATGATCAGAAACTCCCCTGTAGCAGCAGCACACAATACAAAACCTAACAAACCTAGACGAACAAAACAGATTATGTCCTGATTCAGACAAACCCAGAACAATGTAACTCTTCAGCAGTTCGTGTGATAACAATTCCAATAGATGATCAGCAAAACAAACCCCACCAAATAATATTATTTTTCCAGGAACAAGCGACCATATATACTCAAAATCAAAAGCTCGAGGGAATCCGATTATTGCGATGAACATACCTGTTTATCGAGGGAGAGAGATCAAAGGACGAGAGAAGAGGATGATGGAGAAGGAAGACGGGGAGGGAAGGTTTTTATTCTCTCCTCAGTTTCTTCCTTTTTTTTTATTTATTCTCTTAAGCTTATCTTACCTTTTTATAAATAAGTAATTACTTCTTTTTTTTTTGGCTTGGTTTCATTGGTTTATTGAGCTTTCTGACAGCAAATGCTTTATTTAATTCTAATTAATAATCATTGATATCCTAATTATGAGAACGACGTCGTATTATATTGCTTTTAGTTAATTAATTAATGAACACAATCTTTTGATTTCTCATCTAATTACCCCACTTTAAACAACAAAATCCATTTTTGTCTTGTACCAAAGCCTTTGTAACTGAACTCAACAAGAAAAGAAGCATGTTATTGGCAGCGGCTAATGAATACATGCTTGCTTCTAATTTTTTACTTCTAACTACACCACATTAGTCATTTTATAAATCCATGTTTGACAGGTGTTTATGCGATATGTTGCAGATTTTTTGTAAGCATTTTCTTCCTTGATTTATATAATTTTGTTTTTTTAAAATTTAAGATTATTAATGAACTTTTAATCAAACCAATAGATCAAGCGAACTTCCACAAATTTGGAATGATTTTAGTTCGGTAATGTGTTTGTATGTATGCATAATTACAAAGTGGTTATGCACTGCTCTCGAGCTACGTTTCCACTGATCTAAGCTCAAATTTCTCAATTCACTGATGAAACTGATAAAATTGCACTTGGTTTACTAAGTGTCTAGTCAAATTGAACCGGTTCGTTCCAAACCGGTTTATCAAAACCTACACCTTGCATGTACAGTCCGTGAAACAAACCAGCTCTGCGGACGCTAATGCTGCCACGTCATCCTTTTTCAGTAATCTCTGTAAAAAAAAAAAGCTTAAAATAGAAGAAGCAGAGAGCAGAGTTTCGTATCAACGAAGAAGACGACGGAGAAATGCGAGGGATGAGATCACTGCGCGGCACTTCTAAACCCGGTCTGATTTTCCGGCCGGCGAGGCTAAGTTCTCTTCGGAGCATCTTCACCGGTTGCCGTGCCGTGATGTTGCCTCGATTCGGTGGTCCGGAGGTTTTGGAGCTCCGGGAGAATGTTCCGGTGCCGAATCTCAATCCGAACGAGGTTCTCGTCCGTGCGAAAGCTGTCTCCGTCAATCCTCTTGATTGCAGAGTGAGTCTCCTCTGCTTGATCCGCTCTGATTGCGTTTAATTAGGGTTTAGGATTGCCTTAGCTTTGGATCTCTTACGTATATGAAATTAATCTAGAAATGTTAAATCTTTCGCTGTGATAGTACTCATAGTAATAGTAGTGAGATTGATCTTATGATTCAGATACGAGCAGGGTATGGACGTTCTGTATTCCAACCACATCTACCTATTATCATTGGCCGTGATGTTAGTGGTGAAGTTGCTGCTATTGGGAACTCTGTTAATTCTTTTAGAGTAGGGCAGGAAGTGTTTGGTGCGTTGCATCCTACTGCGTTGAGAGGTACCTATACTGATCATGCAATACTTTCTGAGGAGGAACTTACTGAGAAGCCAGCGTCAGTTTCTCATGTGGTATGTGAGATAGGCTTTGTGATCTCTCTATCTTTGGTTTTGTTTTTTTCGAGTGAGTAAATTGGCTAGCCATTTGATTGAGTCTTGTAGGAGGCAAGTGCCATTCCTTTTGCAGCGTTGACTGCTTGGCGTGCTTTGAAAAGTAATGCTCGGATACTCGAAGGGTATGACTTTGAGACTAATACACCTTTCAACATTCACACAGATGATTTCATGTTACTTGTGCACTACTATGGACTCAACGGCGTGTTCGTAAAAACCTTTTTATTTGCAGACAAAGGGTATTAGTTTTTGGAGGAGGAGGAGCAGTAGGTTTTGCTGCAATCCAGATTGCTGTAGCCTCTGGGTGTCATGTCACAGCTTCTTGTGTGGGTCAGACCAGAGATAGAATACTAGCAGCTGGCGCCGAACAGGCTGTTGACTACACAACCGAGGTAGTGACACTAGTTGTTTGTTTATCTGCTGATCCAAAGTAGATCCGTGATTATTTTGTCATGAACCTGGATCTGTTTCATGCACAGGACATTGAGTTAGTGGTCAAGGGAAAGTTTGACGCTGTTTTGGATACTATTGGTCGGCCTGAAACCGAGAGAATAGGCATAAACTTCTTGAGGAAGGGTGGAAACTATATGACTCTCCAGGTATGTAACATTCCTTGTGTTTCTTCTGCTTTACGTGCTACAGTGACCTTGGTTTCTTAAGTCTTGGATTTTGCTTAACAAAACCGTTTTTTTTTTTGCATTTATCTATTGAAGGGTGAGGCTGCATCATTAACTGATAGATATGGTTTTGTGATTGGGCTTCCGCTTGCAACTTCACTCTTGGCGAAGAAAAAGATACAATATCAGTACTCTCATGGAATAGGTATATGATAGATCTCCACCTGCATTACTCTCTTAAATTCTGCAGGAGCTAGACCTGTCTCATTGAGCTTATCTGACTGTACTGAACTAAACTGAAAAAAACAGACTATTGGTGGACGTATATGAGGGCTGATCCTGAAGGTCTAGCTCAGATTCAGCGGTTAGTTGGAACCGGAAAGCTAAAGATACCAGTGGAAAAAACATTTCCGATAACCGAAGTTGTAGCAGCTCATGAAGCCAAGGAGAAGAAAGAGATTCCGGGTAAGGTGGTTCTAGAGCTCTGAACTATATATAGAGAGAGTAACAATAATAATACCTGGCGTGCTCCCTAGAAATTACACGCAGGATAAACAAATAGTTTTTTCTTCTCTTACGTCTGGAGTTTTCTGTATATGAGTGTATCAGGCTTAGATTCACATTTGCAACTTGAAGTTTCTGTAAAGACTTTCCAAAGGGTTCTTTTTATTTGGGTATCGTCTTTGTTGCAATTTGCAGAAAACAACTAAGCCGAGTAATGAAAATGGTTTAGGTATGTTTGTTGTTGTCATCTCGTGTATGTGAATCTTATCAGTACTAAGATTGATCTATCCACAAGAGCATTTTACTCTCAAATAATAAACGAAACAGTCACTGTAACATCATAGAATTTGATGCTATTCTGGGTTAGACATGAGAGTTTTTACCGCAACATTAGTTGACAATTAGTGCTGGATAGAGTGTGAAATTAGCTGTGTACCTCAAAGATTAGATGACAATGTTGAGAAAAGGAATGTTACTTCAAAGAAGTTTGGCTAATCACAATATATCTCAAGAGAAAGAAATTAATTAGCAGCAACAACAGAGGATGAAAAACTTGAGCCAAGACATTGCTGATGTGTACCAGTCTCTAACAGTAAATCACTGGCAAAACCAGTTTGATTGAGTAAACAAGAGATAAAAAGATCAACCAATCAAAAAGGCTTCATCTCAGTTGCAACCAACTCTATGAGAGAACCAAGACACAAACTATCATATTTACAATGCAAATCGCAGTCATCTTCGCTACTTACCGGAACCAATATTCCATCCCTGAAAACAAATACTGGTTCGAGCCAACTCTTAGGGCTTGGAGATGCTTTAGCTTTATCTAAGCTCCCTTGCTCTTCAGCAGAATGACTGCAACATTCAGCCGAGGTAAGAAAATTACCAGGTAAGCTTTTGCAAGGACATGCTTCCTTTTCTAAGCTTTCATCAAGTTCTTCAACCTCTACTTCTTGCGTAGCACCCTTGTTTCTAGCAGAGATGAACTTCCTAACAGCAGCAATAAGATCCACTGATAATGAAGAAACCGCATCATGTATACCCTCTGTAGTGATGTGGCTCCTACCAAGTCTCAATTCGCGAGAAACTAATTTACGCATTGAATCTTGGAGGATAGAGACACACTGAGAGCAGCAACGGTACATACAAACTAAACTAGGGTCATCCAGAGGATTGGCTCTTGCATTTGTTTCAACTTGTTTAGCTGGTTCAGGCATGCTGATGTTTGCAGATTCTAAGCCATGAGCTGCTTCACCACTACTTGAGTCGGCTGATTTCTTGGGGTCTTCTTGCAAACCAGTGACTGTTGCTGCTGTTTCTGCCTCGCATGATCCATGGTTGGTTTCATTCTGTTCATGGTCGGCTGCAGGAGAGTTAAGATCAAGGAGAACAGCCTGATGCTGCAAGGAAGTTACTCCAGAATCCTCAATTAACATTGCTGAATTCGAAGCATCATCACCATTTTCTTTGATCAAACTAAAGCCGTCTGTACCATCCGTAATCTCTACAACTGACTGATGATTGTGGGTAGGATTAGTAGATGCTATAGGATCTGAACAATTCATGTTTTGTTTATCTTCTTTCAGGTCTCCTTTTGATCGATCAGATGTTCCTTGCTCAGTTGGCTCATTCCTCACTGACGCATCAGCTACAGAACACGACAATGGATTCATCGACTCTGTTTGAGCATTCGATTCAAAACTGTAAAAAGTGAGACTGTATTAGATGTACAGAAAGCTTTAGAACAAATGTACATGAAACAAAGTATATCAAGGCGTACCTTCGCATAGCATATACCCAACTGTTAACCAGATCTTCCAGATAAGCAACTTGAGACAAAATTCGGATATATTGACATCTGTCCTTTCCAGCTTCGATTTTCAGATTGATCCGCCCAACTAAGAGCTCGAGAACTTTCCTTACCTCAAAGGAGACTTCCCTCAGTGACGTATAGGTTCCTCTATACGCTGATAATCCAACAGCAACGAGGCCTCTGGCGATGCCAGATACATCTTTGCCCCTAACATTGTTGGAACCGGAAGCAGTAATAGTCTGCTCTGATGGATTACAAGGACGAATGATACACGAATTAAACGGCCATCCTCTCCAAGGACCCGAAACGTCTGCGCTTGGCCCTTCCTTAAGCTTCGATGTTACCCAACAAAGCTCAGCAAATTGGGGATACCGTAGAATTTGATAACCAAATGTAGAGACAGCTAACTGCAAGCTTGATTTCGGTCTCACATTTATGCTGATAGGTATTGGTGGCACTTTTAAAGAACAATCCTCAGGAGGTTTTGATTTACCTACTTCTTCCCCTGCACCATGATCAGTATTATTCTGATACGCAGGATCTCTACAACACTGGTCAGGATCCTCGCTTTTGTATGTCTTCTGTAAGTCACAGTGTGTATGGGTTCCCTGATGCACCAGATGAAGAAAAACTTGGATTGCCCGTCTGGACAGCTCAGTAGCAGACAGCTCAATGGCCATGTCCTGGTCAGAATTTTCAGCAACTTTGACAGTGAATTGTGGAACAGCCTCAGACATAGTTGGCTGATACTCCTTTGATAGGTCGGTCTTAAAGAATTGTTGTATCTTAGGAGGCAGGAGTTTGTAGGGCATGCCAGAAGTAGCCTATCACCAATAAAAAAGAAAAAGAATTTAGTCTCACGTGTTGTCACTCTTCTGAGACTGCTAATCAACAAAGTAGGGAACACAAAGATTTGAAAATGTAGAGTACACGAAACTTAGGCTTACATTCACAAACTAGAAAAAAAAACATCTATCCAAAAGTAACTACACAAGCAAGAAGTCCAGACCGCCCATTATCATCTGCCGAAACAAGAAAGATGTATTGGAGAAACGATATTAAGTAAGAAGTTAAGCATACCAGAATTATCATCTTTGTGGAAACTCGCAATGATTCTACTTGCTCAAGAAACGTGTTCCAAGCATGTGAAACTCGAGTAGAGTTCTGCAACTCCATTTTCTCCACTGTTTCTGGACAAACGGGAGAATTTTCTTTTGAAAAATCATCATCACACTCGACCTCCTCATTCATTGGAGTTTCTGTCTCTACAGCCCACAAGTCAAGCCTTGGCATGAATACCACACATGATTTCCTGCTAGCACATTTAACTACAAGACGGGAAGATTTACCAGTTAGTTATCTGAAAATGGACTAGAACCAAGGAAATAAAAAAGTTGCAGTCGATGAAAGACTACAAGAAAAAATGTGTGTAGCTGCTTATATATAATTATCAGGGAAGTAGTGAATGCTAATGACAAAAGACGTACTTAATAAGTGAGTTACGCCGAGCACCAGATCCCCATTTCCTTCTTGTGAAATTGTCGCGGTGTCTATCTTCTGCATCTCTCCATTCCCAATAAAACAATGCAAGATACAAGAAGCAAGATGACGTTGACCAGATTTGGGTCCTCCAGCAATAAGCAGTTGGAACCCAGACTTGCTCATTGATTCTGGAGGAGCATTCCCCAAAAGCCCGCGGACTCTGTGTACCATGAACCGTGCAGAACCTGATTTACAGTCTCCAGCACCAGGGGTACTTGTAACAGATCTAACTAAGTCACCTCCTCCATCCAGTATGCCACCATAAGAAAGTCTCTGAACTATATCCTTTACAACATCTACCTCCTGGAGAAGGCTATCAACATGAGACCACCAGCAATCATCAGTTATCTTCTTGTCGCTCAAAGCAGAACAGACCACAGTTTGGAAATCGACCGCAGCTTTCGAAAGTAGAGGTGGCAGCACGATGCGCTCTTCAAGATGAAAAGCAACAAGTAAAGAACACAATGACGGTAACAAAGAGGGCACCAAGTAAACAGGAAGAGGAGAAGAAAATATATCGCTAGCTGCTTTTCCTGCTCCTCTACGAGAGCATGGGGGTGGGGAGCGGGATAAAGCTTCCAACCAATCTCTTTCTTCAACTGAGAAGGATGGAAGAGCAACACGTTTACTCCTAGAGATTCCCAACTCTGCAGCAGCCAAAGATTCTTGCAAAGGAAAACTCCTATTCAAGGCAATCATGGCAGCTTGCGTGCAGAGAGCTTGTATATCGGCACCAGCAAAACCGGCAGTTTCTTTTGCAACCCACTTGAGCAAGTATCCAGACACTGGCTTAGGCCACTTTCTAGTATGGAGTGAGATAATTGCAGCCCTATCGTCGAGCGATGGTAGTGGAAAATAGATCTCCCTATCAAATCTCCCTGGCCTCCTTAATGCTGGGTCAATAGCATCAGGGTAGTTTGTTGCACCTATGACCACCACTGAGCCACGCGATTTTAAGCCATCTAGTAAAGCGAGCAATGTGGATACAACAGAACTGTGTGTTTGATCTTGCTGCCTTGACCGCTTGGGAGCAAGGCCATCAATTTCATCAAAAAATATGATTGATGGTTGGCATTTTTCAGCGACCTGAAATAAGAGTCTCAACTGGCGCTCAGCGTCACCAACGTATTTTCCCAGACAGTCTGCCCCTTTGCGGGCAAAGTAGGCAATTCGTCTATTACCACGAGCCAGGGAACCAATCAATGCTCGAACCACAAGAGTTTTTCCAGTTCCAGGATGTCCATGCAAAAGGATACCTCTTGGAGGTGTAAGTCCAAGGTTATCAAAGAACTCTGGATATAGTAAAGGTAAAAGAACAACCTCTTTCATACATTGAGTTACACCATCAAGCCCAGCAACAGAGTCCCATCCCTCAAACGCCTTTCCGTTTTCAGAATCAGAGCCTCCAATATACTCAGGAGCCACTCTTAATAGATCTCGATGAAGCCTCTTGCTTTCACGTTTTAAAAATTCTTCATCGTCTCCACATTTCTCAAACCACTTTTCTTCCGCTTCCACATCCTTGCGCCATGCATCATTTGAGTGCTTCCTCATCTCCAAACGCATCTTCTTGGTTTTCATCTTCTTCATCCTGTCTTGACATTGACGACCATGGGGTTGGAAATGATGTCTGTGGTCCGTGCAAGCAATGAGAAACTTACGGTGATCAAAGATGCAACCATTAGCTCGTGCACAAGGCTGCAAAAAAGAGAACACCACGAAGAAGTTGTCAGAGCATGATACACTAATAGTTACAGCTGCAAGTTTATTAGCCAATATCTCAAAGGTGAGTAAAGGAAAAGTAAAGAGGGAGTAATAACAGACCAGATGATAGGTTCTTGGACATCTATCAACACGACAACCGATGGTTGCCCCAGGTCTTTCACAGCGAGTGCATTTTAATGACCTCCCTCTGCAAAGTGCCGCCCTTATATTCTTTAAGCGTCCTACACCAGCAAAGTAAACCTGCAGTACAAGAATATTGAAGATTAAAGCTAATAGATATTTCAGGAAAAGAAAAATTAATGAGAAGACAGTAAGAGGCTAAGAGCATAGTTAAAATAAAATATATTTCACGAAGAATGACAACCAAACAGAATTACAGAATAACTAACGATTAAGCGAGAGAACAACACCTAACTGAAAAGAGAAATAAACACTAATACTGGCACACATTGTGTCTCAATGAAACATATAACAATGAAGTGAGAAGCACATGTAGATGAATCTAAGCAATCAGAAAACATGTTGTGTCATATAATCAGAACCGAACCACACGTTACCTCGGGACTCCATACGGCACAGTGCTGATGAACCCACGTTCCAGAAATTCCATAACGATCGTTTATAGGGCCTAATAGACGGCCAAGCCACCCAGGTTCATCTCCGAAACCATCCAATATGTCATAGTTTGGCTCCCCTGAAGATGAAGACCCGCTATGTGCCTCTATGTCACTGTCACCATTATCTTGTATCAACTTCTTCGGGAGTTTGCCATCAGTGCCAACTCCGCATAAACCACAGCGTCTGGCTTGTTTGAAGGGAGGTTTACCAAGTCTATCTGATGAAGTGCAGACCGAGTCAACTACTTTGTTGCAAGTTTCATTTTGAATAGGCAACTCGTCAAGCATTTCCACACTTTCACCCACTTTATCGTGAAACTCAGTATGTTCGTTGGCCTTATCAGTAGATGGTGTTCTAGAAGCACCTTGCTCTCCAATGTCATCACTCGGCTTCAAACTCTCAGTAACCTCGATGCCGTCTTTCTGTAGTAGTCCCGGATCTAAAGTATCTCCTTTTTTGGTCTTAACATCAACAGCAACATCACTATCATCCATACCAGTGCCATTTCCACTTTCAGAAACCACTGCACCCAACTCCTTATCCTCAATTCCATCAACTTCCATATCAATCTCATTTTCCAATCCTTCCATCTGATCCCCACTCTCACTTTCCGCTGCTTCCATTCTAACATCAGTATCAGCTGCCGTTCCATCCACATTACCTTCGTTCTCACTTCCTTCCTTCTCTGCACTACCTTTTTCTTCACTTTCCCCCTCCTCATCACTATCCTCAGTCTCATTTTCGGTACTGTCTGCTTCATCCTCACTCTCAGCCTCCTCTGCATCAACTTCATCTTCACTCTCTAAAACAACTGATCTTTTAGTAGTCTTCACCTTCACATCCTCCTCCTCTCCAGCTTCACTGTCAGCCTCCGACTCGCTACTACTCTCCTCTTCAGCATTACTATTATCCGACTCATTCTCCTCATCTTCCGAACTTTCAGACTCCTTAACTTCCACTTGCTTCTTTGTACCTCCTCTTTCCCTTTTCTCCCTCAACTCATCGCCACGGTTTACGAAAACGAGCTTTCTTCTCCTCTTAACCACACTTCTCTGTCCCCCACTCGCTTGATAACTAGTATTCCTCCTCCTTGACCTCAACCTAGATTTCCAACCATCAGGGTTATCCGAATCATCATCATTCTCCTCCTTCACCACTCTCCTATTAAACCGCCGCCGTTTCTTTGCAGGAGGAGGAGAAGCGTCGAGGATGGACGGTATCTTTCTGACCCTAGAGCTCCGCCGAAGCTCAGCATCAGCAGGACCATCTCTGGCCTTCGGCTCTCCATGGTTTTTGTTGTATTCCTCCTCACAAATCGCAGCAAGCTTCTTACTTTTCCTCCCAGAAGGAGAGCCCGATGATCTCATCACAAATCTAACAACCTTACAAAATACCGATTCAACTGCAATTCATATGAATGTAAAGAGAATCAAGCGATTGAGCTTAGCTCCATGATCAAAGCCCAAATCAGAATTAACCCAAAAATTTCAAAACCCTAAATCCCAGATTTCCACACATTTCGCAGTATGTAATTTGAATATTGTAAAATATTTTTTTTATTTATAATTTTTCTTCTGTTCGTATATTTTATAACCATGTCTTTGGGCCTAAAATAAAATCTCTCTTTGGGCCTATCAAAAAGCCTATCTCTTTTGAAAACGGGTGTGCAGAATTGTCTCTCTGCCATCAAAGAGGATGTCTGTATATGCTATGATGGCATTACTGTTTTATTACTCAAAATGCTTCTTCCATATTACTCAAAAGCTCTTTCGTCTCTAAAACGTTTACTTGATTATGTATATATGTCTTGTCTGTTCTTAAACAGGTGCTCCTGAGAAATAGCTTCCTTCTAGCTGTTGTAATATTGACTATTGAGATATCACAAGACAGCTTATAATATATTACACCAAAAGTGATAACAATAATCAATATGATACCTAACCAAAGAACAATACTAATCCAGAATGCATCATTCAGTCAATCAGGCCGACGAGATCCTAAAGAATCTACTCAACACGTCTGTGATGAACTAAACCAACTCACAAGTCACATTAGTGTTCTAGCATAAATCTTCAGCTGACCTCTGAGTCATCCATGGAGCAACCCTTCGATGTCCTGCTGAGGTGTGATCCACTCTCATTGAAATTTTGGAATTTTTACCACCTGAGGTACTTACTTGCACCAATGAGTTAAAGATTTGTTTTCTCTTCTGAAAATCAGAGCATCTCTAGAGTTTCAGAGCTTTAGTCTGAAACCCAGTTGTATGCTTAGTGGAAGTAATCTTGAGAGTCACCAGTAATCTCCACAGGAACAAAAACCACCTTCAAAACTGTGAAACCGAACAGCATCTCTCACAACAAATGATATCTTCATGATCTTAGACAACCCTTTTATGAACTCATGACAATCTACACATACCCTCAAGTTCTTGAACACTCTTATTGTCTTTCCATTCTGGTTCAAACCGCCCAATGCCAAAGCCAGACCAATCGCTAGCTTCTCGCTATGAGCTCTTAGGTTCTCCTCCTTGGACTCATCGTCTATATCATGCATTTCTTGTTTCAGGCCGTAAACATAGCCCAATTCTTCTCTCATTCTTCTTTCAACTTCTCTCAAAGTCTCCTGAATCCTTGGTGTCAGGGGATGTGTATCCTCTCCACTACGGAAGAAATGTACCTCTTTCTCAATCTCTACCCAGCTCATACCAGCTTCTTTCTTCAACCCTTTTGTCTTCCCAAGCTCTCGCGCCTTACCATGTTCCTGCCAGTAACCAGCTTGTCCATAAAGGTTGGACACCATCACGTAATTTGCAGGATTGTTCCCATCAATCCTCAAAAGGATCTTACTTACTTCTTTCCCTAGTTCGATGTCACCATGTAACCGACAGGCGCTAAGAAGTGTTTGCCATATTCCAACATTTGATTTAACAGGCATTGTGTCAATCAGATGTTTACCTTCCTTCAAACGACCAGCTCGTCCTAAAAGATCAACAACGCATGCGTAATGCTCTACTCTAGGTTTAATCCCCGGTGTCTCTAGAAACTTGGAGAAGAGTTCTTCTCCTTCTTTGATCAAACCAGAATGGCTACAAGCTGAGAGTACAGCTAAGTAGCATACATCATCAGGCTCAATGTTATATCTCAACATTTCGTTAAAAACACTTACTGCTTTCTTCCCAAGCCCATGCTTCCCGTAGCCAGTGATCATTACGGTCCATGAGATCACATCTCTCGACTGCATTTCCCTAAAGCATTTCTCAGCCTCATCAACTAATCCACACTTGAGATACATGTCCACCACTGAGTTTGAAACAGATGTTTCTAACCCAGATGGGAGCTTAACAGCAAGTGCTTGCATTTGCTTCCCTTGCCGCAAGAGGGCAAAATCAGCAAAGACACCAATGATACCAGAAAGAACAAAACTGTCTATCTGAGAGCTTAACTCCCGAAGTTGCTTAAACAAACTCATCGCCTCCTCGAAGTCTCCCTCTTGAGCATACCCAAGAATCAGTGAACTCCATGAGATCATTGTCTTTTCCTTGATTTGATCAAAAGCTCTCCTAGCACCAAAGAGATCACCACACTTGACATACAAATCAACAAGAGAACCGGTTATAGTTGCAGAACTTGAACAAGGAAACCCACTCCTGATTAGAAAGCCATGAATCTGTTTACCCCCATGAATCATACCAATGCTGCTGCAAGCCTTCAACAAGCTAGTCAACGTGAACTTGTCCGGTCTTTCTTGCATCATCCGAAACGTATCCAAAGCTCTACCACCATACCCTGAATGTACATAACCAGCTATCATAGCATTCCACGTTATCAAACTAGTATCAACCATCGAACGAAAGACCTTCTCAGCTTCGTTGATTCCTCCACATTTTGAGTACATATCAACCAAAGAGTTCCCCACCTCAACCATCACTTGAAAACCCATTTTCATACAGAACCCATGTATCTGCAACCCCTTTTCAAGTGCGTTAAGCAAGCCACAAGCTTTAAGATTCGTGGAGAGAGTGAACTCGTTTGGGTTAACACCATGACGTACCATCTCGCTGAAGAGGGATAATGATCCGTTAAGGTCGCCGTTAAGTACATGTCCGCTCATGAGAGCCGTCCATGATACAACGTTTCTCTCAGGCATAGTGTCGAACACCTTGTGAGCTATGATGGGTTCTTTGCATTTACTATACATGTCTATAAGATAATTGCTTGTAAACAAATCTAACAACGATCCAGACTTGAGAAGAAAGCAGTGAACTTGACGGCCTTGATCTGAAAGACCATCTTTTGTGCAGACACGCAAGATTCTAACAAGACTTTGTCGCTGATTCAGAAGCATCAGTTTAAATATTGTCTGAATGAAACAAGAATCTAATTGTGTTTGTAACAATTCAAACTCTCAAGCAATAATCTGATGAACAAATCTTCCAACTTCAGAGTAACAGAATGGTGCCGCCTGAATGAACGAATTTAACTGAAACAACTGCGTGCCGTCTTTTCTTACAATAAATGACATGCAGTCCCTAATTATAAGTGGACTAAACGGTTTCGTGTCGCTGCAATCCATTTACCACCTTTGGGCTTAACTATGAAGGTCCACAGCCCAATCCAGTATCGAGTTTGATTAAAAACAGCGTGACGTTTCTTACTAAACAAGTGGTAAACAGTATTCAACCGTGGAAAAATACTAAAGATGGCCTGCAGTCTAATGATAAAAATTCAAAACGACGGGTCTTCCGTCCAATCCTGCCCCATCTTCTTCTTCTTCGTCCATCACTTTTTTCTTTCTCAACTGAGCGAGCATTCTCGTGGTGTAAAACCATGACTGATCAAGACGGAGACTGGAATTATCATCTCAGGATCCTAAGCAACAGCGCGAGAGATTCCACGGATCCTGCTTCTGATCCATCTGTGCTACAATCAGTAAGCATCGACATTTATGTATCTTTCGATGTACAAAGGAACCATCTTTGTGATTTGTGTGAATGTTTATGGATCATTAGGTTAGGAAGCTACATGGGTTCTGTAAATTGGAGAATTCGGATGATCTGGTGGCTAGAATTTACCCTCAAATCAATAAGGTCTTCCAACGTTCTGTTGCTTCGCTGTCTCAATCCGAGTCAGGGACGTCCAAAGGCCTTCTCTTGCTAGTATGTTACTACTCTCCCTGAGAATATCTACCCACCTGTTTTTTGTTAAGGTTTTTTTTTTTTTTTGTCACCGTTAAGGATTATTTTTTGTGTGTGTGTTTTAGGCCATTCTTCAGTTTTTTCTTGATTTTGGAGACATGGTTCTGCACGATGCTGACCCAAGTTTGAGGACTTTCTTCCGTTCGTGTCTTAGCCGGTATGTACTTTGCTTATGTTTCAACTAGGTTCATATAGATGGTTTTGTGAATATTTATCAAGTACATTGCTCTTTCTTGTAGTGAATTCTCTGATGCTGCTGTTGCAGAGGCAACTTGTGAGTTCCTTATCGAGAACCAGAGAAAACTCTTAGCGTCTTTCCCAAACCTACTCCCTCAGGTACATAAACTGCTTATTGTAATGTTAATTCAGTTCCGTTTACATTTCAACTGCTTGAGAATGAATGCCATCTTCTCCATCTAATATAAGCAATTCTGTGTGCAGTTTTTTCCGTTGTTGCTTAAGCTCATTGCTTGGAATTGGGAGAAGTAAGCCGAGTCATTCTTGCTTATTATTCTTCATAAGTTATCTGATAATCAACTCAAGAAATTTTTTATTCCATGCTTCTTACGTCAGGTTGGAGAAGTCCTTCCTGAAGATATTTCCAGGATTGATATCACCTGGATCATTTCTTCCTCTCTTTCCATCCATTCTAGACTTGCCAAGTGAGTCCGCCTTTCTGAAAAATGCTACTAGAGTTTGTATATTCTTTGTACTGTGATTTAGATGCCAGTTAGGTGAATCACAAGCTGCTAATTTGATCATTTTTCACGGTTTTGAGCCTGTGTAGTGTATCTGCGTTTGATGCCTTAACTTATTTATTCTTCTAATTAAGTTTTCTTGTTAATGCTTTGCTAGTGCTGGTTGTGGCACTAGAAAAAGTGGAAAGAAGCTCGGGGTCAGGGTCAAGGGTTGGAGGTAGCATTGCTTCTATCCAGAAGAGTGCAGCTCCGGAGGTCATATATTTCATAGAACCATTTACGTGGTAGACTGTGCTCAGATATAGTCTACGAATGACACGGATCCTTGTGAATGCAGATGCTTCTTGCCCTTATGGATGAAGCCTATACTGGTTCAACCATCGGAGATGGAGGGGATGACTCAGAGTCTGAAGATAACAATACAATAGATGTAGCTGATCCTTTGTTTCTGGAGCTTCTCAAAGACGAAAATGATGGTCTAGCTGTATGCCTCTTGCCTCCGTTACATTATTCAGATGTCCCAACAGAACAATAATAAACTTTAGGGGCTATGTGACTGTTGGTAGTTTTTTATTTCCTTATATTTATAAGTCTTTAATCAACTTTGTACTGCAGGAAAGACACCGTGCTTCTCCTGCATTAAACGCAGCGCTGCAGGCTGCTGCAAGTGGTCCTCGGTCAGAGAGGATGAAGCAAACACTTAAGATTGCTCCTAGACTTCTTGATGTCTACTTCAGTGTTACATTGCGAGATGCAAATGACTGTAAGATTATTTACAGTAGCGTTCTTAAGTTTTCTAAATACGATAAGTTAATTACCAACGTAGTTAGACCGTTGACCACTATTGAGTCTGTTCAGGCTTGTTTTTCGTTTTTTCTTCAAAAACTTATCTTCTTGCAGCTCTGATCTGTGCATTAATCCCTCTACTCATGACAAGGAACTCTACAATGTTTCCGGATAAGAATTTTTCTCATGAGGTATCAACGAATCTGTTGTATAATTTATATGATTTTATTTAGCATTTAGACATGCTAAGTGACAATGTCTGTTTTTACTCTCCTCTGATTCTGAGTGGATACTCAAATGTTCTTCAGAAATGCCGAGGCTATATTGACCTTTAAGTGTGTGAACTTGTATTGCTGCCAAGAACCTTATCTTACAGAGATGTGTATACAGATCCGTAGGAGGCTACTGGAATTTGTGTTGGCTGCATTTCAGAGGTCTCCAAATTTCATCGCGCTGTTGAAAGTAATGATATGCCAGTCAAAATCGTTTTATCTATATCTTCATGACTTGCATAGCATTATGATTACTGCATATTTTCTTAAGTTTTAATCTGCTTAAACTCATTACATAATGCAGAAGCCTATAATTGATAGGCTTGGAGAAGCTTACGATGACCCTGCTAAGGTCAGTTTCTGATATTTCAACGAATGTTTTCTAAAAGAATATCTCTTCTAAACATTTTTCTTCCATAGAGAGAGTTAGCTTTACAGCTATGTTGGGCAATTGGAGAGTATGGTGGTGGTGGAGAATCACACAAAGAAGCTGCTCGCGAGCTCTTTGAAAGCTTAGAGTTGCTTCTGTATGAGAACCTCTCATCAAGGTATTATTACCTTTTGTTATATATCATCGTCTTGCCTTTCTCAGCCAAAAAAACAAAAAGTGTATTCACACTATTTTGGCATACTCCAAAAAAAGCCGCCTAGGTCTGAGGCAAGAGTCTGGGAATGCTTCCAGAAGAACAACACAGTCAAGGCTGTTGTGTTTTGTAGTGACAGCCATCGCAAAGCTCGCAACTTATCACCGGGAACTGTTGCCAAGAGCCCGTGTTGCCTTGGGAAAGGTACGCAGAGACACATCTGAATCACACTATAAACACTTTGCAATGATCACTAAAACCTTATTCCAAAATTTATGTACATGTGTGTGTAGGTGGTTCGGTCTAGGATATCTGATGCAAGGGTCTGGAGACGAGCGCATGATTACTTAGGACTAATGAACGAACCAGGAATCTGTTGGTCTGTGTTAGGACCTTCACGTGTTTCTGAAAAACGGTTTCCGGGCACGGTTAACTGGAGTGAGGGTGGGCAAAAAATGGTGGCACACATTCCATTTCACATTCTAAGTGAACAAGGAGGTTACTTCTCATCTCGTTAAACATTTGATTGATTCAACTAGATTAGATGATAGTGTGTGGTTGCAAGAGATCTAAAGTTACGTCATCATTTGTTGCAGGTCCACCGTTCCATGACTTTGCTCTCTCTGATGTCATCATCAAAAACTGATGAAGAAAGTCTCTTGAATTGGATTTGTTACTATTCCCGGTTTTGTTTTATTCGATTGTACCAATGTAACCATTAACCATCCTCGGTTTGTAACCGGTTTGGATCAAAATTGACATAATATAATTTCTGTAAAAAGTCTCCAAGTTATTGTTTGTTGTGAATAGTGTGAAACACAAAGGTGTTTGTTTTGTGTATACATCAGTCTATCTCTGACCCGGTTAGATCCATGTTTAAATTCAATCCGGTTTCGGTATCGTCTGGTTTAATTTTGCGGTTTACAATTTTATGGTTTTGTTACTTTTTAGGTAACGTGTATCCGACCTAATTATGACAAAGTTTGAACTTGATCGAGTGTGATCCTTTTTCCTAACATGTCCGAACGAGAAAATGCCAAAAAACATTTGAGGTGGGTCCCAAGCTTTGCCGTAGACTCGAAAAACGACGCCGTAGGGCTGAGGCCTGAGGGCGGCGGAGATGATTCGGTCTCCTCCACCACAGCTACTATAACGTCACTCGAGTTTTCTCGATCTCCGTTCTCATGCAACACAATCCACAATAACATAACTTTCAATGAAAATCTTTTTCTTTTCCTCCCTAAAACAAAAAAAACGAGTGGTTGATTAACAATGTTCTCTTGCTACAACAATGAAGAAACCCCATGTGTTGCTTTCTCTTAATCAACGTAACGTGTCGACCTAAAACTAATTAAACATAGTGGGGAAAGCATAGAGGTGAAAAATAGCAGGATAGGGGAGAAAAATAAAATGAAAGATGCATGGGAATATGATTTGATGTAAAGCCTGTGAAGACGTTTCCTTGTGACAGATATTGATGGATGGATGTGATCTCTTCTCATGATTTGATGCATCCATGCTCTTACCTTTTTTTTCTTCATCTTGTAATAAAAGTCTTTGTCTTGAAAACACTAATGCGTATAGAATCTTATACATGGTGAAAGCTCAGACAAAAGATCCAACTAGTATCCAATTATCTACTGGCTAGTAAAGTTAACTTAAATAAAGATGACGTAGAATCCCCTGAGATTACCAGTCACGCACACATTGCATGCTCAGTAGATAATTAATTATATATTTTTTGAACAACTCTCAATAGATAATTAATTATATATCTTAGATTCTATTACAATTTAGCGATATTAATTAATTATTAATGTATATATTCGTTTTGTGTGGTGTATTGTACACATCAACATCAACTCTGTCTGTCACTAGCTACAGTCAAATATCACATCAGTTGCTTGTAGAACAGGAGAAACACAGATCATTAGAAAAAGTACCCTTTTTTATTTTTTCCTCTTCCTTTGTCTTTAAACATTGGGAAAAATCTAGGGTTTTGTTTGCTTTTAAAGCTTCCTCCTCTTCGTGTGTTTGTTCCCCTCCCCCCCACACAATGGATATGGATGTGTTTAATGGTTGGGAGAGATCAAGATATGAAGATGAAACCATAATGCCACCTGGGTTTAGGTTTCATCCTACTGATGAAGAGCTCATCACTTACTACCTCCTCAAGAAAGTCCTTGACTCCAGTTTCTCTTGTGCTGCTATTTCTGAAGTTGATCTCAACAAGTCTGAGCCTTGGGAGCTTCCTGGTAAGCCCACTTAAAACAACTAGCGTCTAGTTTAATGTAGTAAACCATCGGTATAGGTTCAAAGTTTCAGACTTTACTATGTTCTTACATGCCTATGGACTTAAGAATCATTGCTTGAACCTCCCCAGTTTAGACTTAATATATACCAGGAAATAGGGTTTTTTGACGAAGATATTGTTATGACTCTATCAAATCTTATCAGAGTTAAACCCATCTCTAGAATTGTGTCTTAAACCCTCGTTATAGGTTCAAAGTTTCAAACTTTCCTCTGTTTTATTTACCTAAAAAAGCCACTTTTTTAACCTCCTACCCTTGGACTTTTCTCTTATCAATTTCAATGTCATAAAGATATACTAGGAAGAGTGTCTAGATCAAGACATTGTCATTATAACTCTAATAAACTTGACCAGTGCTTAGAAATCTAACTTGTAATCAGCCCCAAGATAAACAAACACTACATGGTCACTAGTCTTTGTTTCTCTGTTTTTAAAACAGAGTATTACGTATACTTTGAGATTCTTCTTTCACATATGAGCAGAGAAAGCGAAGATGGGGGAGAAAGAGTGGTACTTTTTCACGCTAAGAGATCGTAAGTACCCAACGGGACTAAGAACGAACAGAGCAACAGAAGCTGGTTACTGGAAAGCTACTGGTAAGGACAGAGAGATCAAAAGCTCAAAGACAAACTCTCTTCTTGGGATGAAGAAAACACTTGTCTTCTACAAAGGGAGAGCTCCTAAAGGTGAAAAAAGCTGTTGGGTCATGCATGAGTATCGCCTCGACGGAAAGTTCTCTTACCATTACATCACTTCCTCTGCTAAGGTAATCTTGTAACATCTCTATATGGTTCATTCAATGTGTTTTAATGTTTTGTTTCTTACACAGGATGAATGGGTTCTCTCTAAAGTCTGTCTGAAAAGTAGTGTTGTCAGTAGAGAGACAAAGTTGATCTCTTCTTCTTCTTCTTCCGTTCCCGTCGCCGGCGGTGTCAACTCCTCCTCCTCCGCTAGTTCTTTAATCGCACCGATTATTGATGCATTTGCGACCGAGCACGTGTCCTGTTTCTCCAATACCTCTGCAGCTCATGCTGACGTGAGCTTTCCTACGTACCTCCCCGCTCCACCGCCGTCTCTGCCACGTCAGCCGCGCTGCATAGGTGATGACGTGGCGTTTGGTCAGTTTATGGATGTGGGATCTTCTGGACAGTTCAGCATGGATGCAGCGTTCTTACCGAATCTACCTTCTCTGCCTCCGACGGTGTTTGCGCCTCCTTCTCAGCCGTTTGCAATGTACGGTGGCGGCTCCGCCGTGAGTTCGTGGCCGTTTGCTCTTTGATGATCGTTATGCGGTTCGCAAACTATCTCTCCACCTTCTATGAATTGTCGTTTAATTAATGGCTTTTATGAACTATCTCTAATCATTTGGTTTATGCACGTGTTTGTAATGTCTTTATGCATGTTTTATTTCATGACTTTCTATGCCAAGTACAATGAATTTCACTTTGCTTACAACTACTTTTCTAGTAACTATTGAGTGTCGTCAAAAAGTGAAATTAGAAAAGTAGTAACCCATTGTTTGCAAATGTGAATATGGCATTTGATATAGCTAACTCCTAAGCCATAGAATATGGCATTTGATATAGCTAACTCCTAAGCCATATTTTAGTTATTAATGTCTGAGTAGTAATGTTTTCACTATGAATATATTATTGAAAATTCAAAGACAATACAACATGGAACAACCAAGCCGGATACATAACTTGAATAAAAAATGTTAAAACAGCAACTTCAGTTTGTGTTGCTAACTTTTGGATAGAATGTTGTATTTAGCTTTATGAAAATGTTTGTTTGCTGCTAAGATGATAACAAAATAAACTGGTGGCCCCACTGTATGTTATGGGCCTTGGCCCGAGAGACTAAGTATACAACAAAGGGTTAAAAGGTAAATTACTGTGGGAGACATCATCTCTTTCCGGATAACACAGAGACAGCATAGGAGAGCAGAGACCAGAGAGTTCGAGTTTGGTGATAGAACTCCATGGCGACAATAGTACAGTGTCTTTCTTCCTGTGCGAATCTCAATTCCAAATTCAAAGCCCTTTCGCTTAAGGGACCTTCTTCGTCTTCATCTCCAACTTCTTCCTTATCCACTCGTCGTGGTGCATCGGTTACTGTCTGCTCCTCTCTTAGCTTCTCTCAAAACGTTTCTCAATGTGTCGCCTTCTCCTCCTCCGGTAAACACTTTTTCCAGATTCGTGACTTAGTTTCCTAGTAATCGACAGATATTTGAATGTTGCATTGATAAGTCATCTTTATGTTTTCAGTATAGTCAACATCTCTAGTGGTTTTAGGATTAAAAGTTTGAAACTTTGGACAGGGAACATGTTGTTACAGAAGAAGCCGATGAGGCAGTTGATTGTGTGTGAGGCTGCTCCGACGAAGAAAGCTGATTCAGCTGCAAAGAGAGCTCGCCAAGCTGAGAAGAGGCGCGTTTACAACAAGTCCAAGAAGTCTGAAGCCCGAACACGGATGAAGAAGGTAATCTCATATTCAAAAAGTTTATGGAATGTTTTAGACAAGACTTAACGTTGGAATCCAAGCTAGTGACTAGTTTGATTCATATTGGGATAAGGGTAATGTGAGGTGGGCTTATAGGCGTAGATTAGATTAGTCATCATCAATGAAAAAATATCTCAAGTGGAAGTTGTTGAGGCGATTATATGTTTTTTGTTACAACTTGGGGAAGGTTTTAAAAGTCTTGATAGTTTAGATACCCATCTCATTATCTGTGTCCATCTTTTTCGACGAGATTAGATTCTTATTGTGACATACTAAACAGGTCTTGGAAGCACTAGATGGGCTCAAGAAGAAAGCAGAAGCGCAACCTGATGAGATTGTAACCGTGGAGAAGCTTATAGGAGAGGCTTATTCTGCAATAGACAAAGCAGTCAAGGTTAGAGCGCTACACAAGAACACTGGTGCACGTAGGAAATCTCGTTTGGCTAGAAGGAAGAAGGCCATTGAGATCCACCACGGTTGGTATGTCCCTGACACAGCAGCAGAAGCTGTCATCGCTGCCTAAGAACATGGACTAAGATGTTTTTGTTATAAGATCATATGGAAGATGATGTGAAAATTGCGTTCAAAATCGAATCTGTTTTTCTTCATTTTAATTCAAGCTGTTCTTGCCTCTGACACCTTCCTCTTGACATCATTTCTTGATAACAACTCAATGCTTCTCCTATTTTTCCTCTATGTGCAGACCATGAACCATAATAGCATATGTACTTTGATCTGATCCTAATCCACTTCGCTCCATCTCACACCATAGCTTAAACATGAAGTTGTACAAGTCACAGCTATTTTTAGTCCTCTCCAAAGCTGCCGCATCATCCATTGGTTTCTGTGAATACTTAAGTAAGTAACCGAAGGTCACATGTTAGGTGAACAACTACCACTCTTCCACTAGCTCCCATGCTTTCTAAGTTTCAATCTTTGAAAGCCACACGTAACATATGAAACAATTGCAGTTACCAAAACTTTCCTGATAATTAATTATTGCAATTAACACATAAACTATTACCCCTTTATATACATAGTAGTTTATTATATATGATTGAGTAATACGTTAGTTTTTTTTTTTTTTTTGCAATACGTTAGGCAGTATAATTATATAGGCAGTATTAGTGGAAATAAATAATACCTTAGTAGTCCATTGTTTTTGTAGATCTTCAATGGGAGTAAAAAGACTACTACATTATTTTAAAGAATGGATTTTTAATTGTTATAATCCTAGAATATTCTATGGCCCAAGAAAACCCAATCCATAAAGTCCATAAAGTGGAGACATTATGTAGCTGTCGTTAAGTAAAACAATATGGAGTATATAATTAAATCAAATTTGCCATAAATTTAATGAAGTAACTGATCTTTAATCTTAATCACACGTCTCCCTGCCGTCAAGAACAGATGGCTGGCCCACCGCCATTTGGAATCTTGACTAGCCAACACGGCCACCATTCTCTCCTTGTCTCCTTCTCATTCTCCACGCGTCTTATTGACCGTGTGGCACTTTAGATTTGTTTATGAAAATATAAAAATTTAAATTTAGTGAGTGCACTAGCGGGGCCATGTTGGCTATTAATAAGTTTTTTTATAGAGGATGGGCGGCTATATAACTTTCTATATGTTGTAACAAAAGAAGAAGATAAAATGAGTCAAAATCAACGCTGAGTTGAAGAAGTCACCCATAGTACTTTTTTCACGCGATCGCCGTCGGCACGTGTTTGACGGTGAGATTCACGCGTTTACATGGAAACGCAGTTTCTTTGCCGCGCATCTTTGAGATGTGTTGCCACACGTTCGAATTTTTGCGTTTTATGGTAATATAGTTTCTCTCACATCTTCTTCACAGGCGCAGCTGCAAATTTATTTCCAAGTTTTCGCATTTATTTTTTGTTATGTCTGACTTTACCTAATATTTCCTAGTTTTGTATATACTTCTCACTATGAATTAGATGCACCAGCTTTGTTTTAAGGTTTTTGAAAAACAATTGAAAGAAATCTCTCATTTTTGTTTCTTTTTGACAAAAAAAACAATCTCTCATTCCCCGAAAGCTAGATCTACGATGTTATCTGGCAAATTTATCTATTCTGTAAATGAAACTACCAACAAACTCATCAAATTTGGAGCATATAAATCCATATATTTTGGATAAAATTAGATATTTTAATATACATCTCGTGTGTCAATAAACTTATTTGAAACAATTTAAATTCTAAGCGTAAGCGTGCAAATTCAAATGCAGCAGTAGTTAGTTTTTTTTTTTTGTCAGCGCAGCAGTAGTTAGTTCTACTCATTTTATCTATCTTTTATAAGGAAACAAACTTTAAAATATTAAACCACGTGAGCAACCGGCACAAAAAAAATCAAGTTCAGAGTATAATTAACCTCATAAATATATGTAGATACGGGATTGCATTTTTAATTCCTTTGATTACAAATTTTAAAAATCTAACGAATATACATGAATTCATTTTGTGGGCAAACAGCAAGCTCCATGCATTTCCATTAAATGCACATATTTTCCTCTGGTATATACTATACTGCCTTTGTATCACTTTTTATTTACATCATATATGTTTTCATTTTAAATAATGATACTCTTGGCTATTGAAATGAATAAATGTTACTCTAATTAACATCAAATATTTATGAACATAAAAGATACTATAAATTTAAGGATTTTCCACTGATTAATTTTTCCACCACGGGATAAATAGCTCTAAATGTGTCTAATCGTAAGATCTGTTATAATAAAAACTTGAATGCAAATATAGAATAATTTAATTATATTACTGTTCAAATATGCATCACTTAAATGAAAAGATACATATTCCACGAATGTATGTATACTTTAAAGAATGTATTTTGTGTAAGCGTTGATATACTCTTTTTTTTTAAAGTAAGCATTGATATACATTTTTAACACAAGTATGAGTTTTCTTTTGTCAACAATTTATAGAAGTATTGAGTTAAAAAGAATGAAAACGCTTGGTGGTAAAAAAATAAAAATAAAAAACGAAGGGTTAATAAAAAAACAAGGAATCTTGAAGGAGGACAAAGACACACGTGGCAAGGGATAAGTGGAAGATAAGAAGAAAACCATGAAAACCGCTGTTCTTTGTAAGAGAAGCCGCTAAAACCATTTTAAGGCTTTGACTGTTCCACAACAAAGCGCCCCAAAAGGAGCGTCGCTTTTACTCTCTCTCCACCTATATATAAACAAACACACCTTCCTTCCTCTTCCATCTTCAATTACATCACCACTCTCTCTCCTCCGTTATTTTAGTTAGAGATGGCCAAGATTGGTTTAAAACCCGACCCGGTTAACAATAATGCCAACGAGATTCGTTACAGAGGCGTTAGGAAGAGGCCGTGGGGCCGATACGCCGCTGAGATCCGAGATCCGGGTAAGAAAACCCGGGTCTGGCTCGGCACTTTCGATACCGCTGAGGAGGCGGCGCGTGCTTACGACACGGCGGCGCGTGATTTCCGTGGGGCCAAGGCTAAGACTAATTTCCCAAATTTTCTCGAGCTGAGTGAGAAGGCGGTGGCTGCCGGCGGCGGTTTCGAGCGTAGCCCTAGCCAGAGCAGCACCCTTGACTGCGCTTCTCCTCCGACGGCGGCGAGTGGTGGGATTGTTCCGCCGCAGCTCGAGCTTCGCCTCGGCGGGTATCAGATCCCGATGGCGCGTCCTGTTTACTTCTTGGACGTTATGGGAGTCGGCAACGGAGGTCGTGCTCAGCAGGCTCCGGTGACGTCGGCTTTTAGGTCGCCGGTGATGCATGTAGCTACAAAGGTGGCTTGTGTGGGGGCACAGAGCGACTCTGATTCGTCGTCGGTTGTTGATTTTGAAGGTGGGATGGAGAAGAGATCTCAGCCGTTAGATCTAGATCTAAACTTGCTTCCTCCGTCGGAACAGGCCTGAACTTATCGAAGGTGGTCGTGGTCGTGTGTTCATTACCGACGCGCATGCGTTTTTTTTTTTGTTTGGGAGCTGAGAAAATTTAGTTTCTCTCTCTTTCATTCTAGAATAATTATTATCGGTTTAAAAAAAACTTAAATCGGGTGAGAAAAATATAATTTTAGCTGACATGGATCGTTATGTACATATTATTACATAACTGGAGATCTGAACTTTTGTTGTGTGTGTTTTTTTTTGCGACCTGGTTTCACCATGTTGTTCCTCTGTAGCCTTTAATTTTGTTATTTCAAATTGAATATCAATAATTTTTCATCTAATTTTTAGACTATTGAGATAAACTTAATTTTCCTCCTGGCATTGGCTTATAAAAAATTCTAAAAACTACTTACTGTTCTTTTGGCATTGGTTTGACAAAAATCGAAAATATAACCAAAGCTGTAATATATAAAATAATTAGAGAGAGAGAGAGAGAGAGAGTTGAGTAGTGTTGATACAAGTTTCCAGCAGACACGCAGCCGACGTGTGTGGAGGCTCTTTTTCTCTGCGGCGTATATACGAAAAATAATAATTCGTGTTTACGTCACAGTTTTGAGGGTCTGCATAAAAAGTACGAACTTAATAATCCTTTTCTTCTAAAGTTTTGAAAGAAAAATATTAGGGACATTGAGAGAACCTAGATTTTTAAATTGATAGATCTCAAAAGATAAGTTTAATAATACTACCAGATAAAATAAGAAGGTTACTTTATTTTCCCAAGTTCTCCGTCTTAGTAAGAAAAACATCTTTTATAAGAAACAACTAGCAATGTTTTTTTTTTCTTTTGATATGAATACCTTGTTAACAATATCATCCTATCAAGATTAACAATTGATACTTTAACTCACTATTAACATCTATTATATTTTCAAAATGTATAAAACTGAGTGGATCCGAGATGAATTGGAACTAAGACGATATCATTATGAAATAATCAAATTAATATGATTCAAAACAAATAAATTATCTGAATGAAACAAATTTATATTTTAATTGTACTGTATTATAAGAACTAGTATATCTTTTCTGATAAATAGAACTACTCAACTTTTTTTTTTTGTCAACAACTACTCAACTAGTATTGCAAGACAAACTCATGTATCAAGAAAATGTTTTTAAATCAAAACTTTCAGTTTTTACAAATGTTTTTAAACTCTCTTAAAAACTGGGGTTAAAAGGTGCTCTTAGGGCTGGTGCGCGCGAAAGGGGCATTGGGATGTAAATTCCTTGTTGACGAGGTTTATGTCGGGATTCGTGGTTGTCTTCACGTGCATCTCCACCGTCCGATAAAGTTTGATACTCACTGTCTTTTTTTCTTTCTAATTACTTATTTTATTTTATTAATTACCTATCCATTTGTTTACGTGGAGTACTCAATAAAATTTAGGTATTTTCTTTGGCCCCTCATCTTATCTTCTTCTCGCCCCCCCCCCCCCCACAAACCACCCACAATCCACCCACAATCCAGATTTCCATATCCTAAACTACATAATAATAATTAAGTTAAGATCATACTAAAAAACCGTGAGATACGATAATTTTATAAACTTTACTTAGAATTAATAAGATATACGTTAGTTGCAGATACGGCTATCAGGATCACATCACCATTATTAAAAAGCTACAGATATAAATACGTATCGAAATAATATTATTAGAGTGGGAATACTTCATTTAAAAGGTTAAAGACACGTGTGAAACAAGATTAGCTGCGGCGGCCGCTTTACATGGCTAGGACCCACACGCTTCATAGTAAAGTCATCCAGAATCTCAATCCCAACCAACCAGATTTTTTCCCTCCTTTGTCTTCTCACCCGATTCCAAGTCGGCCATTTACACCACACTTTACTATTCATTATATTGCTTGTTTGCTCCCTCTCTTTTTGACATTTACAACCCTAGTACCATAATTAATAGTTAAAACTAACCCAACCACAAATGCAACGCTGCATTAAATTAAACCTCCCAGAAAATTAACAACAGACACAACACGTAAGGTTTCCAAGTTATTCTCAGATAATTGGAGTATGAATTTAAATTTATAGAAAGGAAATATACAAAATAAATTATAATTATGTGGTCTTTTGATCAAATTGATTCTTAATGCAATTTGTGCACAAATATTACTCCTGAAAAGTTTGGGGCTGGAATGAAAAGAATAGAATATTCGGGTGAGTAAAGGTTCAACCAATGTGAAGCTGCCACGGCATTTACTTTACCTGGGACACATGTTACCTAATAAGGGACAGGTGGCGCTTTAAAATGTCGTAACGTGACAGACCGTCACACAATTAAGATGGTTGCGTCGGCCGAGTGCGCTGATATTCCCACGTGTGGCAGCGCGCGAAATGGGTCCCACGGGGTCCAAGTGCTATGTTGACGCGGCGCGTGAGCCACGTGTTGGGGTTGTGGTCAGTATAAAGACCTTTTTTGAACTCTGCAACAAAACAAGGACCACTTATTCCATTTTACGTATTTATTTATATTCACACTGTAACACACATTCGTGTCTCCTATCATTATATAGTTATTTATTTATTTTAATGTGGGAGGTCGCCGCTACCGTTAAAGTGCCGTTAGGTCAGCTGAACTGTCGTCTTTCCTTGAAACTTCAAGGCCGCTTATTGGGCTTCACGTGTCCGTTTTGACATTTACATGACGCCGGCAACCTTTATTTATTTGTTTAATAAAATTATAATTATTTTAAATAATATTTTTGAACTTCTTATTACTGCCGTTCCAACCACAGTGTCGCATTTCACACTCAGTGGCTGTTAGTTGAGTAGCGTGAGAGATGAAGAGAGTTTGTTAGATGATAAAATTGTGATTATGTTATTTTCTGTTAATTTTTTTTTTTGTTACAAGGTAAAGGCCTTTATATAGGCGTTAACCGGAACAAGCTAGCTAACGATTACATTAGACTATACTAATTCATTATTCTAATAGCCCCTTTCCAAGATGGTGATGAGATTGAAACGAGTCTTTTTTTGTCCACAAAAGACTGAAACCGTTCTTCTCGTTTTCTCCTCGTTTACTTATTAATTCGACAACATATCCAGAAAGAAATAACCAAACCTCTGTTTCTTCTCTCGTTTTGAAACCATTCACAATGAACCAACCGTCCAACCCATATCCAGAAAGGAATAACAACCCAGCCTGACTTCGAAGCATCAAGAAAGTCTCGTAGAGCCCATTTAACGGCCCATGTAAAGAGTATCATGCAGCATGATCATTTTAGAAACATTTTTCGGCCGTTTATAATTACAGGTTTAGCAAAAAAAAAAAAAAAAAAAAAGTCATTCATAGCCGCAAACAAAGCGGCGGTGGAAGCTGACATGTGCAACTTATGACGTTCGTGTCATCTTCCCCGACACTCTCTCTCGCTCTCTCAAAACAAGATTATTTCATATAGGCATTTACGCCTCTTCCTTGTTACATTAACATAGTACTTTTATAATCGTGGTTCTCATCTTCGAGCCATGACCGGTAAGGAAGTTCTCCACAACATGAAGGAATCCATCAAGGTATTGTTTCTTTCTTGTTTCCCACGTTACCTGAAAAGAATCCCTTGAACCAAACCAGTCATTATAACTTGATTAGATACTTCTTAGCGTAGATAGATTCCATGTATCCGTTTGATCCAGACAAGCTTGTTGGAATCTGAGACAAGCTTATGGTTCTTGATATACTAATTAGGGTTTCAACACTCTCAGTGATTAAAAGAGAAAAAAATACATACCTGATATGAGATTTTGGAGATTATAAATATCTACTAACAATTTTAATATATCTTTTCATAATTTAACAATCAATGTCTATGTATATAATTTCTAAAAAAATCTAGAAGACTAAAGTCAATGTTTCACTCCGCTGTGTCAAGATCACCTTGAGACTCTCTTGTCTAATAAGAAACTTGGCGCTCTCTGTTATTAACTTTGGTATAGGAGAAAGTTGGGCTTGGTGCATCTGCAGATTCAGGGAAAGGGAAGAGCAAGATGTCAAAGCAGATCACACATGGTTTCCACTTGTTGAAAGGGAAAGCTTTACACGAGATGGAAGATTACGTGGTTGCTAAGTTTAAAGAAGTCGATGACAATGAGCTTGGCCTCTTTGCTATCTTCGATGGCCATCTCAGCCACGAGATCCCTGACTACTTGTGCTCTCATTTGTTTGACAACATCTTGAAAGAGGTAAGTTAATATCTCTAAACCTGAAGTCATGTTTCAACTTTGAGAATATGAACTTCTATAAGCTGCATGCATGCAGCCAAATTTTTGGCAAGAACCCGAGAAAGCTATCAAGAAAGCTTATTACATAACAGACACCACGATTCTAGACAAGGCTTCTGATTTGGGGAAAGGTGGTTCCACTGCTGTGACTGCTATATTGATCAACTGTCATAAGCTGGTGGTTGCTAACGTTGGAGACTCTCGAGCTGTTATTTGCAAAGGTGGTGTTGCCAAGCCACTCTCTATTGATCACGAGCCTAACATGGAGAAGGATGAGGTCGAGAACAGAGGCGGATTCGTTTCAAACTTTCCTGGTATCTGATCCAGTCTATATATTCTGATCATGCTTGTTGCATATGCTTAGGTTTTGTTTTGTGTTGAAAACATTCAGGGGACGTTCCTAGAGTTGATGGTCAACTGGCTGTGACAAGGGCCTTTGGTGATAAGAGTTTGAAGATGCATTTGAGTTCAGAACCACATGTTACGGTGGAGGACATTGATGATGATGCAGAGTTTCTTATCCTAGCAAGTGATGGACTTTGGAAGGTGTTAGTTCTATTATAATCTACTGTCTGACAAGTCACTAGTATGGTTAGCTGATTATTCAAAATCTTGTAGGTTATGTCTAATCAAGAAGCGGTTGACTCGGTTAAGGGAATAAAAGATGCAAAGTCTGCAGCAAAGCACCTTGCAGAGGAGGCTGTTGCAAGAAAAAGCTCAGATGATATCTCAGTGGTGGTCGTGAGATTTCAGTGAGCTCGGTTTAGAAGTTAGTCTGCTGCTCCTTTTGAATGACTTGTAGCCCTTGAACTCTCTATTACAGTGTTTTTCGGTTAGCATTATTACATAATAAGGATCAAGATGAGACAAGAGAGTAAGAAAACATATCATAATCATTTCTTGAAACATCAAGATCTTCAATACCGCGATTCACTTTTCTTGATATGGTTAGATGCCAATTATTGCGGTAATACTGCTTAGCCTCAGTTAAATAAGCAGTGCACCTATCGACCTGGCACAGCCGCGATGAAAGGCGGTCTGAATTAGGACCTTTAGCTCTCTCTTCCTTTTGTCTTTATCTCCTTCATCTTCCTCTTCTGCATCCATGCCATTCTCCATTTCTTCTTCAACAAGGTTGGAGACTGTAGCCTTGTCTTTCAAGTAACCCCAGCGTGTTGATCTCTGACCCTCCATTTCTGATAAAGCTAATAAGATGTAGTCTTGAGAAGATGGTGGTGGGAACTATGGTTATGACTAAGCAATGTTGATGGATGGGCTTGGCCGCTTGGGGGTATATATGAATGTGTCTTGAAGTGTTTAAAAAGAGGAAGAAAAGTCTGGAGATGGACCACTGTGTCCTAGTATGCTTCTCTGATGAAGTAAGTACTTGATTACGTGACATGCTTACTCCCGCTCCACCAAAATGTTGTCTCTGTTGCATAGAACTTCTGTTGTTTTTGGCTTGTTCTGATTCAATGAATGTACAGCATATGTACTTCGACTTTACTGTTTGAATTTTAATTAGGAATCATTATTCAAATCTGGAGAACCTTTTGATTTATAAGATAACATTGATGTCCTTCAATGTAATTAGGGAGGATCCTTATCGCAACTATAGGACATATAGTCCATAGAAGCACAGCTGGAGATCATAATTTAATCATGGTCCTCTTATGTAACTTTTTTCTTAATCTTTAGAAGCAGACAAAGAGCAAAATAAATGGTGACAACCTTTGTTGATGTACAGTTGTAGACTATTCGATTCCTTTTCTTGCAACCCTAATGGTCATCTATTGTTTGGACCCATCTTAGACAAGGTAGTTTAGGTTAGCTTAGGCAGTTGTTTTGGTGGGAGGTCACTTTAAATAGGAACTACAAGATAACACAAAAAAAAAACAAATTTTGATAGAGATCATGCTCTGGTGTTTAAGGTTTAAAGTTTAACCGCTCAAAAGAAAAATTATTCGCATAATAATAACACTAGTGACAAAACCATTTACATTTTAATCTTGTTTTGTTTTTGCTTTGATAGGAGAGACCTTGCAGATTCCGTTGATCATAAGTCTTACTGATCACTGAAACAAACTAGTAAAGAGTCTTTGAGTTTGGACCAGCTAAATAATTTTCAGTTCAAGTGATCGCTAGAACAAAACCAATATTACATGTTGTGGGCTAAAACACTATACGCGTATATCAATTTACATACTCATCACTATCGTATCATTGTTGCACCCACCTTTTTCGGTATGAATGTGTTCAAACTTCAAACTTTTCGTAGCTTAACTCACTGTTTCTTTTTTTTATCCTAACATATAAAAGCAAATTGTAATCAAATGTAGCAACGGTTCATTTATAATTGTTCCAAAAAACGGTTCATTTACCGCTCGGACATACGTTGCTCACCAACCGCCATTTTTGTATAAAATATAAATTCAAGGTACATATTTTTGAATTTGTGGGTATTTAATTTTTTAATTATTAAATATTCAAAAAGGGAAGACCAATTGTTGTAGTTGACTTGCAAACCATATTCAATATTTGATTAAGTTGTAGATGATGGTCTATGGTTTCATGCCTACGTCACAACAAATACATAATTAGTGCAATACTAACAACCTATACGAAAAATAACAAATTGTCATACCTTTGTAAAAATGTTAGCGATTGCAATTGTTAATGTGACATTATCTCTTCATTGACATTGTATGTTATGCTTATGATCTAGATTTTATGAGATATTATCTCTTCATTGACATTGTATTCGATTCAAACATGATCTTTATTTATAATTCCAGTCCCAAAAAATATATTTATTTTGTAGAATGTTCTACTCATCACTAGTAGAATGAGTCACACATCAACCAAATCTGTCACAGTCACAAGTAAACATATTTATTAACTTATATATTCTCTATTGGATTATACTTCTTCACGACTTCTATCAACCAACTTAAATTCAACCAGCTAAACCAAGTTAATCAGCTCCACCAGCTCCACTAGCTCCACTAGCTCTACCTTTATTCATAGCCTAAACTCCACCACTTGTACCTCCAACTTCACTAGCTAAAGTTAATAAACCATATAAATTTATTTATTAATAAATTTGGAAAAACAAAATCCAAAAAATTTTATGGGCATTTTAGATTAGCGACAGAAAATATTTTTTTGTCATTCACTAAAATAATAATATATATTTTAAAGTTATAATGAAATTTATATATATGATAGATTAAGATAGAAAAATTATCTTCAAACTCTGGTTTGAATATATAAAATTAGTTATTTGCATTTTTCAGTAATTTTTCATTAAATGTTTTTAAAATATTATTAACAAAAAATTGTGCAAAATCTAAATTTTAGAATAGTACTAATATTTAAATATTCTTAGAAATTTTCCTATATTAATTTCTAGAATCTTAAATTCTATGATTTTAGAAATGATCCACTTTATGTTTTTTTTTTAATTATCCTTTCATGAAAGTATATATAGAAGATATTAAGTATTTATGATTGTATAAATGCAGTTTTTGAAGATATCTACAAATATATATGTTCAAATTTCAAACCAGCTGTTACTTTTCGTCGCTTAACTCATTTTTTTTTCATTTTGTTAACAAAAACAATTAGAATCAAATGTAGTATTTAAATAGTCTGGAGATTAGAATTTAACAAAAGCATAAACTTTCAAAGAGCAACAAACAAAAGTTACATTCACTTGGCCAGAAGATATGGAACCACACTTTAGATCTCATTTGAGAACTCGAGATCGGGCTATTCGTCAGTACTAATCCCGTCCACTGAAGGAATAGCTGGACGGCCTAGATACTCCAAATTAAATAAAAAGAATAATTCTCTACTAATCTTCTCTTATACATTATTTGTGGAAGTGATTTTAATATGTGTCATCATTACATTCAGTTTCACCAAAAAATAATGATATGTCATACCAAAAAGATGACATGATTTAAGGCAAAATGTGACATAAACAATTATATTTAATGTTTATTTTTATTTTTAGTAAACTTTTTACAATATGGTGTTTATATATCATCATTAAATATTTTTTTAAATATGGTAATAACTGATATATCATCATTAAAATAAATATATTTAAATATAACATTAAATAAAATGACAATGTTTACAAATTTTGAAATATTATTTTGTCTATTTTATAATTCTTCAATTTTATTACTAAACAAAATTTTCAAATATCCTAGACATTATTTGTGAAGTGATTTTGACATGTGTCATCACCACATTCAGTTTCACCAAAAAATGATGATATGGCATACCAAAAAATGACATGGTTTAAGACAAAATATGACATAGACAATTACATTTAATGTTTATTTTTATTTTTAGTAAAAATTTTAAAATATGGTAATAACTTATATATCATCATTAAATATATATATATTTTTAAAATATGGTAATAACTGATATATCATCATTAAAATAAATATATTTAAATATAGCATTAAATAAGATGACAATGTTCACAAATTTTAAAAAATTATTTTTGTCTATTTTTATAATTCTTCATTTTTATTACTGAACAAATTTTTCAAAATTTTATACAATCATTTAAATAATTTTTTAGTAGTACCATTTTTAATATTTAAAATTTTTAGAAATTTTGTTTAGTTTTATCTTTTGTCTTCTAATAATTTTACAATTTTATATTATTTTCTCAATTTTATACAAATTGATTATATCTTAAACCTAATAAAATAAATGAAAATCTATCTAAGATTATAATTTTAAATATATACATATATTTTTAAATATAATCTAAAATAAATTAAATTATTATTTTATTTTAATTTTATATTTAACTAAATAAAAATGTATATTTGAATATTGATATAAAAATACAAAATCTAAAATATTAACTAATTTTATTTCAAAAATACAATCTAAATTAAAAGAATTATCATGCACATGGTTAGAAAGCACCAAGTGAAAAACAAAAAGACAATACACACTAAGAGCAGCATTATTGCCGACTCTTAAGAGTTTCTTATAAGGGGGTCCCACCAGAAAGAACAAGATACGTTGCCTAAATCTTCTAATTAAGATGCGTTGTTATCTTGGTTTTTGTACTGTTTGCGAATCTCACTGACACGTGGCAACCTGCAATTGATCCGTTAAAATAAGAACCTCTTGCGTCAATGCTGCTATAAGAAATTATCTTGGGGTGACTTATTTTCGCCGCTAGTTTGCTGACAGAGCTCCTTCACATCTCTATGCTCAGTTGTGTCACAGGCTGACTCACATCCTTCAGCTCCACCACAACCTTATCCTCTTGAATCCTGTAGCCGTCGTCATCATCTCCCGCTTCGCTAATGTTATGACAATATGACCTGTTTTATTCGCCACTTTCGAGGCACCATCCGTCGCATCCTTCATGTTATCTTCGGTGTTCAAGGCTGCATCTGTTGCTTTCTTCACACCTTCTTTTGCCTTGTCTGATACGTAACTCGTCGATGGACCTATCGCCCTTTGCAGTGTTTATACCTTTTGCTTGTAGTGACGGTCTCTCATGCGCCATAAACAATTTGTTATGCTTTATCGAGCTTATCATGAACTTCCAACTTAAAATCAATTGGAGATGAATGAATTACTCTTAACCTTTTATATATTAATAGAATTATTAACGATTTTTTTTTGTCTAACTATTAACTCATCATCTAAATGTTATCTCCGCCATGAGTTTTGAAATGGCCAACGTTGGCGTGTCTTTTCACCGAGAACCTAATCCGCCATAGGTATTATTTTCTTGGTTATGTTTTTGTTTACTTGATTTACTGAATCTATTGCTTTCCGACATTATCTCAACTGTTAATGAAGTACTTAAGCGAAGATCCAAACCTTGCGGATGTCAGAGAGGAACGGTGATTGGTGAAGGACTCAGCCAACAACAAGTGGACAGTATACAACATGTTTACTAGAACAAGAGTAACTTGTTCCAAACACAATTTCATAACCAAAGAGTCCGAAACTATTATATGGAGAGATGAAGTGAGACTAAGTAAAATCAGAGGAGCATTAGAGAATTTCCTAAATATCTCAAACTAGTTGTTATACCATTTATCTTTTCTCGCAGATGTAATGAGACAGAGAAAGTAAGTTTTCTTGATATTATTTGAAATTTCTCAGGACCTGTAATCAGGTAACTTTTTTTTTTGTAACACCAATCTCTTGACTGTAACTATAAAGTGGATTCATAATCCATAATGTTTCTTGTTTTTTCAGACAACTCTCTAAAAGAAACATAACTAACATCTAAGGGTATGAAAGCTAATTTTGAAAGTTAAGAAGCAGCTCTTCCTCCACTCACTATATCTCCTCTCCAACCAGGTCAAGTCAGAACCCTTTTGCTGTGTCTTTCTTCTTCAGTTCACCCTAAAAGTAAAACGCCAAGGGAGAGAGCAAGAGCAAGTGCAGCAGATGAAACTCCCCAAACCCAGTATTGATGTGCTCTTCTACGGTTTAGGATGACTTTAGGTAGAGCTTCTGTTCCTCTTCCACGGTGTTTGTACCTACATGTTTTATGCTTTGGAAACACTGATGGCCTATGTTTCTCTTTCCCTGAAACTGCTATAGTCTTAACCTTCTCCAGCTCATTGGTTACTTCTCCTGATTGGTCTAGTTCAGAAGAGTTTGCTGCAGCTTTCTTTTTAGCTTTCTTCTCACACTCCTGAAAACAAAAGAAAGAATCAAGAAACAGAATAATGATAATTTAGAAGAGTTAATGACATAGTCAAGAAAACAAAAAAAAGATGATGATGTATAATCTACCTTGAGTTTCTTTTCAGCTTCCTTTTGAGCTCTTAAAGCAGCCTTGGCAGCAGCTTTCTCTTGTTGCTTCTTCTTCCTTTCCATAGCTAACCTAGCTTTCTCTAGCTCCTCTTCTCGTTTCCTCTCCTTCAAAGTCTCCTCATCAACCTCATCTTCTTCTTTTTTCGGATTCCCATACACCGGGAAGTCTATATCTATGACTTCACTCTCCTCATCACTTGACCTGTTGAAGTCTATCACCTTCTTCCTCACTTCTTTCTTTTGTTTATCTGTGATTACATTTCCATCTTGAGATGAGCTGGAGCTGGACTCTTCTCTGTTCCTCTTGTGCATTACCACCATACCTTCTTCCTTTCTATTCTTCACTAGGGCTTGCTTTTCTTGAACAGTCTGAGTTTCACCTTCTTGATCTCTAATCCGTCCATCTAAGCTCAGCTGTCTTTCATAGAGTGAAGGAGAGATTCTTTTTATATAATCATCTCTATAAGCCTTGTCATTGTTCCAACTAATCATGAATTTATCAACCTATAAAGAAAAAGACAGAATCAAGAACATATGCTTACACGAATCAAGAATGTGAACAGACAGAAAGAAACAAACAAACAAACCTCAGAGTTAGAGAACAGTTCAAGATCTCTAACGTTTCCAGATGCAGCCAGTTCTTTAGCTTTCCTCATAACAGCAAGACTCTGGAAAAACGCAGCGTTCTAACAAACAGATAACATAATGTTAATTAGATCTTTGAGATCATCTTCTATAAAGCAAAAACTAACAGAGAGACAAAAAGGCTTACCCCTTTGTCTCGCTGTATCCTCAGCATCTTGATCATTTCATATGCTTTGTCTCTCAGCTCAAGTATGTGTGCCATTTCTACATCCAAAACCCAAATCTTGTTCTGAATCTGTCCTAGTTTGTCACTCAAGCAGTTAATGTTCCATGTAATGGCTTCAAGCTCCTTCTTTACTTCATTCAGTTCCACAGCCATTAACTAATGAGATCCAAAAAACAAACCCTCAAATCATTAGATTCAACAATGTTTGGTAAAACATCTTAAATCATTAGAGAGCTTACCTTGAGACGGTTTATGGAAGCTTCTTTCTGCGCAAGAGAATCCTCACTTAATGTTATCTCACTAGACTTCTCTGTCTCTTTAAGCACCCAATGTTCTTCCTCCAAACCAATGCTTCCATGTTCAATAACATAATGTGCTATGTAAATCTGCATACACCACCCATTAAACATGTCTACAGTCAGCAAACTAAAACCCTTTTTCTTGCTACACAAGGAAAGAGTTTAGAGAATTACAAGATGATCGAGTTCCTCCTTTGAAAAGCTAAGCTGACCACTGCTAGAGCACCGTTGATTCCTTAGAGCTTCATTAAAAGTATCAAACTCTTTCTTCTTCTCGTCGAAAACCATTTTATATCCTTCAGATTTAGGACCCAAACTCTCCATTTGAGCATACAAAGACGAGATCTCAGCCTATTAAAAAAAACAGTAACGTAAACATCAAGCAACACGATTAGGGCATCAAAAGAAAAAAAACAAAAGTCTCACCCTTTGGGATTTCTGAGCATTTGAGATATCAATCCGGAGTTTATTACACTGGTAAATCTCTGAATCAGCTTCATTGATCTTGGCTTTGATCTCAGGATCATCATAAGCCGGTCTCTTAACAAAGTAGAAGGTGAAAGGCTTAGCTTCAGGCCATTCCTCTTCACCCGCACCTCCCGGCGAACTCTCTCCGGAGAAAACAGTGCCGTCTTCCTCGGTGGTGACCGTAGATTCACCACAGTTTGAGCCACTAGATTGCTCGCTTCCGAAGAGGATCAGGTCGCTCATCTCCGGTGGAGAAACCACCTCAAAGCCATCACAGAGTATAATCTGCGCACCCATTTGTTTTCTTGTTCTTAAAAGACAAGAACAGAGGAATATCACTGTGGACAATGAAACTGAGATCTGAGACAAAAGATCTGTGTTGTAAGATTTAAGACAGTGTTTGACCGTTTAGGGCTTTAACAGAGAAACTTGTCGGAACCAAATGAGTTTCAAACAGTTTCTTTCCAGAATATTTTAGGGTTTTTTCTATGAAGAGAAGATATGAAATCTTAATCGGATAACGGATCTTGGATCCTGGATTAGCTAATAATAGTAACCTAAATCGTTCCTAATCCGCCGTTACGACTCGTTCTTTTATTAACTGTACTCCACAGCATTCCTTTGACCACCTTGCAAATATAGATACCTTGTACAGCAAGATATTAGGAGATATGGGTTTTCAACAGTTGTAAGCTTCTCCCTAATGTATGTCATGCGCTTCTGTCCTAGATCTTCAGAGACAGACAGAGAGAGAGAGAGAAAGAGACTCTGTTTTTTTTGTTCTTCTCTATCAATGGGGAGAGAGAGAAGAGGGGAGATTGGTTCAGACAAATCTCCTGTCTTCAATACTTTATAAAAAGATTCTCTTAGAAGTTCATTTTAAGGAAATGTAGATTTAGTCACTCTCTCATTTAGGAGAGAAAATATTTTCTTGTAATTTAACTAACCAAATTTGAAAAACGTTTTTTCAAGAATAATTTTCAATTACTGACAATAAAAAATTATTATGAATTACAGAATATATTCTTCTTGATCATGAAAGTGCAGGTTTTAAAATGTTGACCAACACAGGTTTTTAAAATGTTTAGTGACAAGAAGAACAAAGAAAGACCTGTGAATAATAGTTAGTTTGGAAGGACAAAGTCAATTTTTAGTGGGGTTATTGATTCTTGTATTTTAATAGATTTTAAAATTTAAACTACATTTAATGTTATTGGTTCCATGATTTTATAATTTATATTAAAACTATATGTTATTGTTCATGATTTAAAAAAATTATTTTTATAAATTATTTATTATTTAATTATGTGAATTTACTAATAGATTTGATTTCATACTAGATTTGAATGGATTTATATGATTTTTTTTTTGTTAAAATATAAAGACACAAATCTGAGGGAAGATTTTCGAATTTATAAATACTAATTTAAAATTTATATGTTAAATTCAAAACTATTATATTTACATTGATTTGTAGATACTATCTGAATTTTTAAATACACAAAAGTACATAAACTAATAATGTCTCCTTGATATTTTTTCCGTTTCACACGAAAAGTATCATTTTAACATTTTTACATGGATTAGAAAAATATATAAATAAATTTATGTTTTTATTAATTACATATATTTAAATAATAATATTTATGGTAAATAAAATTATCAATAAAATTAATATATTTTGTAATTAATTAAACTAAATTAAAAATAAATTGTATTAAAATTTTAGAGTAACATTTTTGTTTAATAAAAAGTGTTAAAGTGACACTCTTTATACAATAACAAGAGCAAATTTCTATTTCAATTTTTTTTTTTGAATTCATATGTACTATATAAAATATTTCGGTAAAAAAGAAGAGTTTTATAACTATCGTTAGTATCATATTACAGAATAGCTTTTTCTCAAAGAAAAGTTCTTAGTGTTTATTGTCAAGAAGAAAAGGAAAAATTTGTCAATAATAGTTAGTTTATGATGGTCAAAGTCAACTCTTATTACTATGTAAGTTAGCCATTGCCTTTTATGGTTTCATTACTTTGTTTATTTATAGAATTCCCTTTCTATTTTAGTAAGTCATATGTAAAATCTCTTTTAATTTCTCAATGAAGATAATAAAATCATATTTTCTATTCAGTAAATATTTGAATTACGTTAATAACGTATGGATTATAGAATTAAATGCTGTCAACGCATGACCATTGACCATAACTTGACATAAATAGGATTGTGCTAAATAAAATCGTTTTGACTCACTGCGCTAGTGTGGTTCGATTTATTTACCCATAACGTTTCCCAAAATTCAATAACGTATAAGAATTTAAGTTGGTCAATAATATAATTGCTTGCCTTATCGCATACTAAAGCCAGTAAATTGTTTAATGCTTGTAATTAATTTCAAACTTTTCAAAATGAGATTTTAGTTAAGTAAGCTCACATGGTCATTATCCCACTCACGTCCAACAAAAACTGAAAATCACAAAGTTGACCATCATGTTAAACCAGTATAGTTTGGGTACTGAGATTTTCAATTTTATATAAAAGTTTTTTTTTGCTTAAAGTTGCGTTGAATGTTGTAAAACATGTTATACTACTAACTAAGCGTTGAAGGTAATATATATATTTGTTCCTAAAATATCTATATTCTAGTTTTTTAAACTTTTTAATAAAACACAATAAATCTGTATAGTTTTTTTGTATTTATCTTCTTTTCATAATTTTAAACCAATAAAAAATCAATTAGTGCAATTAAATTTTTTGAAATTTACAATTAGATAATAAAACATACATTGAAAATGTGAAAAATGGATCTTTTAGAAATAAACTTTTTTTAGAATATGTATCTTTAAGGAACGGAAAGAGTATTATATTGGTGGGATGCATTGGCAAATTCAATTTTATTGTTACTTTAATTGCCAAACTAATTGTTAATTACACTTAGTATTAACTGTGTTTGGATAAAGGACATATCTCTAGATTCTACGTATCCCTAACCACACCAAAACAAAAAGGTTTAAGCAATTAATAGTGGGTTATGATATTGTTAATGGACGTAAAAACTAATCCCACGAAGTCTAGTATTTAGATACGCGTTATCCTATCGTTAAAGACGCGGTTAAGAACATGTTTATTGGCAGTTTCTTAACAAGGGTTTTTAATTTTTCTAAGAATCTTTTTTAGTTTTTAACTAAGAAAATATAAGAGTCGTCTCTAGAATAAAAGATTTAAGAGCGCTCTCTTAAACAAAAAAATTGAAAAAAAAACAAAAAAAATCAATTTAAGTTAAAAATTACACCTTAAGAGATTGGTGATAAACATGGCCTAAATGTACTTATTCACCGCCATACGTTATATGTAATATAGGGTTTTAGAGAGCGTTAGTTCGATTCAGATATACTATTAGACACTGTTTTGATTGAGTACATGCCTTGTATCCCACGAAAACTTACTGGTCTCATGTTGAGGACTAGGTTTTTCTTGCTTGAAGTCATTTCCCTCAGATTCGCATATTTGTATCCTCCACATTTCAATGAGATTCTATAGACAATGTTCTCATTTTTCCTATTCTTTTGGTAACAATTATTTATCCTATACTACAACAAAATAGATCTCTTGACAAGAAGAACCAGAGTCCTCTGGAACTACCATTTTTCTTTATCACCAATCTCATAAGACAACGAACATGGAAATACTATACAGAGTAAGCCACAAATTTGTCTTTTTATTTATTTATTTATAAGTTTGAAACCTTAATTATTCATTCCAATTAGCATAATATTAAAGCAAACCGAACCAAAATTAAACCGGTTTAGTTTTTAGTCTGCGGCGTTTTCGAAAGCCCAGCTCCAAGTGTCATGACCTCAACGCCATGTCACATGGCACCAGCAAAACCAACGTATCAGTTCTGAAGAAAGTTTTGCCGTTTCATCGTCTTGTGAATAAATTTACATGCTATTGGGCTGCAACGAGTACAAAGATGGGTGTCTGTCTATTAGATTATGGGTTCTGTAGACCTTCTTTTTTTTTTTTTTTTGAACGTCAGTTGATCTTCTCAAATTGAAAATAATCACAAAGTAGTTATTTTTTTCTGAACAATGATTATCTCTTTTTTTAACCAATTTTATTTTTACTAAATCTCTTTTCAAATAAACTACCATTATTGACAAAAAACTATAGATATTATTAGGCATGAATGTTTCAGTATCCAATCGATTTCTCTTCGAGGTCAACTGGAGTTTATATTTTTTAAAGATATAAATTTGATCTCATTCGAATATCATTAAAAAGTGGTTGTCGATTCGGGTTTACCCAAGTTTAGTTATTGGAAACACGGTTGAACTCGTTTAGAATTTGGATTTAGTTTTAGTTTTAGATAACGTCTATCCAAATACTTATTTGTAATTCAAAAATACATATTTAAATTCACAAACTTAAATAATTTAAACAATTTACATTAATAAATGTTTGGTGGCATGACTAAGAAGCGATTGTTAAGAATCTATATTATTATATGAAAAGTTAATTTGTTATGTGTTATGTTATCCATAATTTTGGGGTAATTTTGTTTATTTGTCATATTTTTCTTTTTCTAAATGA